>JAVGVS010000451.1:266221-311635 GCA_032718565.1 Distichodus sexfasciatus | reverse complement strand
TATATATAAATATATACATATAATTCTATCAATAGCAAAAGTAATAGAATTCTCATTTTTGCTTCTTACGCATGTTTTCTAGACTTAAATTATAGTGTAGAATTTTCTGGAGTTATATTACTAGTTTGATATATTTCCCTTTGCAAATGGTATTGTAGGTTTTTCATTACAGTTTCTTGAGCAAAGAATATATATATTTCCATATATATATTATAAGTTTCCAGCTTTATTTATAACCTATAACATACCTATAACATCCAGGTGAAAAGTGAAAGATATAATAGCTGCATTTTACAAAAATATTTGTAAACTATAATATAAAATATATCAGGGGTAAATAATCACCTTGTGCAGTATATTATAAAGAGTAACAGAATCTTGAATTTTAAAGGTCATATCATTATATGGTTTGTTATTTTAACACCTCTTGACGTATGATCTTCACTTTACAAATGCTATTGTGGGTTTTTCTTTGCAGTTTCTTCAGCAAATGAAAGGAGCGGGGAAGGAGAAAGTCAGAGTGTCTGTTGTTGGTATTTTACAGAGCTAATAACCTCGCTGCTTAATGAGGCGTTTAAGTCCAGAGCACATTGTGACCTCGGCCCATTAAATCACACTGAAATCTCCAGCTCGGCCAGACTCGACCCTGCGCTGACACAGTAAGGGCTGGAATAAACTTGTTGTTAAGGCCTACGTGTGGCCTCATGGCTGATATACAGTGTATATACAGTATATATATAATGTTGAATATGATCATTTCAGAAAAAGCACAAACTCTACGCCTCGGTCCTCTTCAGCAAGCCAAACCCTGATCTTTTTTAACGGAACATTTTGGCCCATGAACGAACGATCCGACAGAAATAAAAACAATCCCGCTACGGTAATAAAGTAGCGAGAGCTGTCGCTAGCACATAAAAGGCTGTTGAAATGCGCGGCTGGAGATTTGTCCGGTTCGTGCACGGCTTCACTGTCTTGTTAAAAGTCCTGTTTCTGTTCGAGTCGTGATCAATCAATTGCCGCTTTTTGGCAGGAGGTGCATTACGCAGTCGACTTGGCGGAAAAACAGCCGAGTCCCCGTGTCAGCATTTTTTGGCATTTAGCCCCGTGCTATTTCAGCAATGGACGAAAGTAAAAAGTAGCCTGGTTTATGTAGTTAGTGTAGGTTTAAGACATTTAAAAAAATAGTTTTAAACGCAACTACTTTTTATATAAATTGTGATGTAGGCTGACAGAACGCTACATTACAAAAGTGTGTTTGTCTCTCTTTGTTAACGTGTGCATTTTTAACTAGCTTGTGTTTTCCGATTGGTGATGAAGAAATGGTATCTGATCGGCTAACGTTGCGTCACTAGCATGCCTGATTAGCATAAATAAAAAGTCCACTCATTGCATGATGTTGCAATTATTGCAATGCTGATTGGTGGCATCTTTAAGTGGAACTAAATGTTGCCATGACAACTGTAATCTAGTTACAATAAATCTAAGTAAAAGATCCCCAAAAATTACACATGGCTATGGACTTACACTACACAAGTGGTGCAAATTGGTGTGTGTGTGTGTGTGTGTGTGGGAGTATATGATCTCCTCTCTGATGTCTCCTTTAGAACAATAGTGCAGTAAATCTGCTGATTCTGCTGCTTGGCCCGAAACTCCCTTATCAGCTAATTTCAATTCTGCAGACCCTCCCTCCCTCCTTCCCTCCCTCCCTCTCTCTTTCGCTCCCTCCTCCTCATCCTTTCTCGACTCTCCACACACTTGGTCGTGCTCCACGGGAAATGATTACATGATTGATCAGGAACACACTCGTCCAGCGAATCCCCGTTTTGTCGTTGTTGAGTTGCATCACACTTTTTTTTTTCTCTAATCAAGGCCAAAGGTTGCCAAGCAACCTCGCTTGGGTTTAGGGAGCATTTAGAAAGCTAGTCTTCTGTTTGTGTGTGTGTGTGTGTGTGTGTGTGTGTGTGTTCGTTCATGCCGTGCTCCTATGTCACTTTGACATGAAGAGACGGTGAAATGCCTTAAATGGGTTCTGTTGTTTTTCCTTACAATCTAATCTGCCAGAATTTATAGTCCTAATCCTAATCTAATCCCCAACTCTAAACATGTCTATCAGGTAAGACTAACATCATGTCATTCCAACCGTAAACATAACCAACTTTTGATTTAAGCTTTAAACCTAATCATCTTCTAATCCTAAATCTAAAACTAACCATCATATAATCTCAACTGTAAACCTAATGTTCATCTAATCCACAATTTAGACTATCCCTAAAACTAATCATCATATAATCCCAACTGTAAACTTAACATTGACTTTATCCACAACCTAAACCTAACATCATCTAATCCGAAACCAAAAACCTGTCTGTAACCCAATCTCTAACCATCATCTAATCCCAATCCTTAACCTAACCATCATCTAATCCCAACCCAAACCTATCAGCCATCTAATACCAGAATTACATTTTAAACCTCTTAAATTTAAACCAAACCTTCAGGGTCTAACCCAGACCCTAGACATATTCATACCACATGTAAACAATTGTTTAATCCCAACATAATATAAAAGTCAAGAATCCCTCAATGTAACCATTGTCTAATCGCAAACCTAAAGGTTACAATCATCTAATCCCACCTGTTAATTTAACCAGAATCCTAACCCCAAATTTAACCATCATCTAATTGCAAACCTAAATTTAGGCATCATCTGATCCAACCCTAAAGTTAAACTTCATCTGATCTAATCCTAAATTCTAATCTAATCCCAGCATTACATTTAACAGACGTTAACCAGCAAAGAAAGCCAGCCGTAAACTTAACCTTCATTTAAACCTAACCCCAAACCTAACCCACATCTAAATCCAATCCTAACCTTAACCTTAATCTAAACCCAACGCTAAACCTAACCATCGTCTAATCCCAACCCTAAATTTAACCTTAATCTAAACCCAACACTAAACCTAACCATTGTCTAATCCCAACCCTAAATTTAAGCATCATCTAATTCCTAATCTTTACACCAACCCTCATCTAAATCCCTAAATCTAAATTTAGCTTCACCTGCAGAAGTAAAACAAGCAGTCATTTACACCTTCAAATAAAACCTGTTCTTCTTTGAGTGCTGAAAAAAGAGAAAACGCCGGAGACCTGCCAACTCCGGCAGCCGCGTCCAAACTCATCTTCTCGTGATGTGATGCAGGGCCTGTGCTGAGAAAACAGAAAACAGAGGGATAGAGGTAGAGCGTGAGACGGGAGAAACGGTGTGAGCGATGGGAGTGTATACGGAATGTCTGTGTTGCTGCTGAGAGCATAGGGAGTTGACCGAGGGTCGCCGGTTCTCGGTGCCGGACCAGTAAAGGTATCACTGAGGTACTCGTGAGTAAGGTACCGTCCCCAAGCACTGCTTCCCAGGGTGCTGCCCACTGCTCCTTCAGGGATGGGTCAAATGCAGAGGTCACATTTGGTTGCGGTGCAGTGTGTTCTGAGCTGTGCTGTGTTCATAATGACGAATAATCACTCAACTTGTAATATAACCTTCACAGCTGGGAATGGACATTACGTAAGGCGGCGTTTTAAGGGTCTTTTGTTTGTGAGTGGTCTCTTGGGTGGGAGAGCTTAGGGATTAGCGGAAAAATGCTTCTGTTTCAAACTGCACTTACAGAATGTGGCGTTGCATTTGAGCGGAGAGTGTGTGTGAATGTGTGTGTTGGAGGATAAAGGTTTGTTATCGGTCTGGATGTTCTATAGACCGGCTGTTCCTGTGTGGCACGTTGGATCCGAACTCTGTGACCCGAATCGTAGTGCAAATTGCGTTAACTTCCAGAACACTGTCGCTCAGTCTCCCTTTTACACACACTCACACACTCAAAGCCTTTGCATACAGAATTCTTCGTTCTGTTTTGCATAAGCACTGCAAGGGAATTGACTGATTTCAGCTTCTGTCAATGCAGCAGTTCAGGAGCAACGGATGAGAGATCACCTAATCCCAGCTCTAAACCTCTCCTTCATCTAATCCTGACTCTAAACCTAACATTTGTCCGTTCCCCCAGTTATACCCATCAGTCATTTAGTCACAAATCTAAATCTGTCCATCCTTTGATTCCAGTCCTAACCATATACATAATCTTATCTTCAACGTCTAATCTTCAACTAACACCAGTCCAACTTGTGACCTAACCTACATTTAGTTCCAACCCTAATCCTAGACATTATCTAGTCCTACCCCTACACCTAACCTTCATCTAATCCAAGTTTGCAATATAATATTCATCTAATCGCAATCCTAAACCTAACCATCATCTAATCCTAAATCATTTCATATTTTAACCCAACCATAAAAACCTGTCTATCCTCTAATCCCAACCCTAAGAACATCCATAATCTAATCCCATCATCTAATCTTAAACCTATTCATTTTGGATTCCCATCCCCTGGCCCATCCATCATCTAATCCCAACCTTAAATTGAACATAACATTAAATTTAGGTATCATCTAGTTCTAGGTTTAAAGAATTATTTAAGACCAGATCTCACAGTTGTCTGTTGACTAAACCTGATCTATGTTGTATGATTTTCCCATTATTTTAATTTCTGAGATAATCCACCTGACGCCATGAAACATCCGCATCATTTTCCCCAAATTCTTTTCCCCGCATTCCTTAGCCTTGCAGCGCTGGACAGAGCCGATGCAGGCGAAATTCCAAACTTCTGCAGAATGGCTGGTATCTCCCCCAAGCACACACGCCCGTGTAAACACACACACACAGAAAATCATACGCTGGATATCATATATTAGAGCTCTCATGAGCAGTTTGTTCACCCGGTTTCTGTCATCAGTGTGAAACCACTCACTCCTTTTTATACTATTTTTTCTTTCTTTTTTTTGCAAAAGAGTGGAAACATTGATATCTGACATTGCATTAAGAGTGTGAACAATCTATTTCCTGCCCAGGAGCGTGGCACGGCCGGTCCAGCCTTGATTGTGACTGCTTTTACAGCTGGCGCTGTTCCTGGGCCGTAAAAGAAGAGCGGCGGTGAACGTGTCCGAACTTCAAAGGAGGGGCGTCTGAAAGACAGAAATGAAGAATATACAGCAGAACTGGAAAGAGTTGGAACCAAAGCGGGGCAGCAATCGAGAAAGATGTGAGATTTTACCATACTGGGTATACAGTTAACCCTTTTATACTGCCCGGGTGGCAGTGCCGGAGCTGAGCTGCTGCTAAAATTGGGAACCAGCCTCTTATGACATCACACGTTCTTGGTTCCAAACCAGTAATGTTTTGGTGCCAGTCCGAAGCCGCAAAATCTCAGCTGGTGCTTGGTTGGTGCTGAAGTTGGGAACCAGCCTCTTATGGCATCACATGTTCTTGGTTCCAGAGCAGCTAAGTTTTGGTGTCCGTTTGTCTGGTCCTACGTTTGTGAACATACTTCTTATGACATAAGATCATGGTTTCAGACCAGCAACGTTTTGGTGCCTGTTTGGAGCCACAAAATCTCACCCGGTGCCGAAGTTGGGAACCATCCCCTCAAAACATTACAGGTTCTTGGTTCAAGACCAGCAATGTTTTGGTGTCTGTTCGGAGCCACAAAATCTCGGCTGGTGCTAAAATTGGCAATCAGCTTCTTATGACATCACAGCTTCTTTGTTCCAGACCGTCAAAGTTCCAGAGAACTCTTCTGACATCACAGATGGTCTGGAACCAACAACCTGTGATGTCAAAAGAGACTGGTTCCCAGTTTTAGCACCAGACTGGACACATAATGACCCCTTGTAACAACTCCGATCTACCTATTCTTCCCTTACTGAGTGATCCCTTAATATCTCTCTCTATTCCCATTTTTTCTCCTCTGTATCTCTCTCCTTGTTTTCCGTCTTCCCTGTATTTCTCTCTTCACATCCTTCTCTCTCCTATTTTTCATCTCCTCTGCACCTGTCTCTTTCTCCATCACTATTCTTCGTTTTTTCCCTGCCTTTTGTCTCTCCTTGCATTTTTTTGTCTTTCTTTCCACATGCTTCCTCTATATCTTTCTATGCGATTTTTTTTCTCCTCTGTATCTCCCTCCTTTTTTCCCTCACCACATCCCTTTCTCCCTTCACACCTCTCTCATTGTCTCCCAATTCTCTCTCTCTCTCTCTCTCTCTCTCTCTCTCTCTCTCTCTCTCTCTCTCTGTCTCTCTCTCTTCAGGGAATCCCTCTCCTCCGTAACTCTCTCTTTTTTATCCTTCGTGACGAACACCGTCTTCCTCCCCTTCCAGTTGCGATAGAGGAGGACGGTAAACCTTACACACACACCACACACACCACACACACACTCGCACACACTCGCAGGAGCCGAAACTTCGGGCTCGTCAGTCTCATTTTCGCGCCACGGAGAACGCTAAACCACACCGTCAGGCAAAATTCTTATTCTTATTCTCGCCATTGGACAACTATCTTCCAGTGATGACCGTTCGCTTGCGACTGGGTGTGAACGTAAAAACGGACTAATTTTTTTTTGTGTGTGCTTTAATTCGTGGGGGATTTTTGTCATTTTTTGAGGGTCGGATTTCGGACGCCTCTGTGGTGAGACGATGCGCCACAACGCGCGAACCTCGGCCAGCAGGTGAGCTGAAAAAACGCAAAAAAAAAAAAAAACCTGTCAAAATTTCCGGTTAAACTTGTCACGAAAATGTCCACCTCCATCTCGTCACGTTTTATTTCAGTTTTTCCCGTAGTCGACACTGAGTCGTTTTGAGTTTAGAAATCATTTAAAAGTTGTTTTAAGGCTTCGTTTCACGCGAGTCAGCGCCGATGCTTCGGACGCGCGTCACGGAGCGTAATTTTGTGACATGAAAAATATGTCTTTTGCCAATTTAAAGACGAACGGCCACTTTTGTCGTCATGTTTTAGGCAGTTTATGTATTAATTCAGTGAAATATGAGTTCTGAGGCGAAAATCGTGTCTTTTCTGAGGGGAATATGTGGTAGTTCTACCCAAATTCGCCTGAGGGGAGGTTTATAGATTGTGCGAATGTATTTTGTTTGACCACTCGGTCTGAACGTAGAAAAGTAGTTTTTTCATGGGATAAATGTTCGTTTATGAGGGAAAATGTTTCTGTTTCCTTTATAACAAATGTCACTGAGGGGAAATTCGCTGTAATTTTTGACCACTTGGTCTTGGCGTCACCCATCAGTTTTCCGTGCGCGTTTTTTATTAGAAAATGTCGGCATATTCTCTCCTCTTCTAACAGACTTTTGTTTAAATGTCAGTGTCTTTTTACCCTCTTTTAACTGTTTGTGGTCTTCACCTTGTGTTGTTTGAGGAATCGTCTATCAATAAATCACACATTGTCCAAATGATGGCGAGAATCCAGTCCTCCACTAATATATTTCCATTTTAACAACTGTGATTGATGAGTCGGCCTTATATTTTAGAGTGAAGTCTTTATACAATAATTATAGCTCACAATCTGGAATAAAACCAATAATCTTTTGAATTATGTGCATGTGACGTTTAATTTACATCAGTTAAATGTCAATGAGTTCCTTTTCTGTTTTCGAACCATTTTCAAGAGGACTGCATTTGGTTCCTTTCAAGTGGACTAGTTGTGAAAACACCCCTAGAGGACTGAAATTTGGTACTAGATGTGAAAACACCCCTCGAGAACTGAGTTCAGTTCCTTTCAAATTAGACTAGATGTGAAACACCCCTAGAGGACTGAATTTGGTACTAGATGTGAAAACACCCCTCGAGAACTGAGTTCAGTTCCTTTCAAGTGGACTAGTTGTGAAAACACCCCTAGGGGACTGAATTTGGTACTAGATGTGAAAACACCCCTCGAGAACTGAGTTCAGTTCCTTTCAAGTGGACTAGATGTGAAAACACCCCTAGAGGACTGAATTTGGTACTAGATGTGGCTTCCCTCCAGGGCTGCGGTTCAGTTCCTTTTCAAATTAAGACTAGTTGTGAAACACCCTAGAAGGGACTGAATTTGGTACTAGATGTGAAAACACCCCTCGAGAACTGAGTTCAGTTCCTTTCAAGTGGACTAGATGTGAAAACACCCATAGAGGACTGAATTTGGTACTAGATCTAAAATGACCCCCAAAAGAACAGGTTACTGGTACTAGATCTGAAAACACCCTAGGACTTAGTTTGGTGGTAGATCTGAAAGACCTCCTAGAGGACTGAGTTTGGTACTAGATCTGAAAACACCCCTAGAGGACTGAGTTTGAACTAGATCTGAAAACACCCCTTTCCAGAACTAGTTCAGTTCCTTTCAAAGTGGACTAGATGTGAAACACCCATAGAGGACGAATTTGGTACTAGATCCTAAAATGACCCCAGCCCCCCAAAAGAACAGATTTTGGTACTAGATCTGAAAACACCCTAGAGGACTTAGTTTGGTAGTGAATCTGAAGACCTCACAGAAGGGACTGAGTTAATTACTAGATCTGAAAAACACCCTAGAGGACGGGTTTGTACTAGATCTGAAAACACCCCTAGAGGACTTAGTTTGGTAGTAGATCTGAAAGACCACTAGAGGACTGAGTTTGGTTCCTTTAATGAGGACTAGACCCCCTGAATGGCTGTTGTGCCTGCAGCAGTGCCGCTGGTGAGGAGGTGATGGCGCGACGGTGGCGGTGGTGGGCAAGTATCTGAGCGGCCGGCGCGAGTGCATGCGTGACGATGAGCGGGGTGCGCGAGAGGCGCGAGGTGCGAGTCCACGTGGGGCAGCGCGATGCAGACGAGGATGAGGACACGCAACCCTACCCTGCTCTCGCGCCCGTCGCCTTCTTCTGCATGCAGCAGAGCACCAGACCAAGGAGCTGGTGCCTGGCGCTGGTGTGTAGCCCATATCCTTTACTAGACAATAATCACACACGCACACACACACGTTTCTCTTTCTCTCTCTCTCTATCTCTCGCTTTTTAAATATTATTTTTTTATATATTAGTTTTTTTCTGTCTATTTTCTTTCTTTCTTTCTTTTCTTCTTTCCATTTTCTCTCTTTTTTCCTTTCTTTCTAACGCTTTCACTTTATTAATTTTTTTCTGTCCATTTTCTTTCTTTTCTATCCATTTTCTTTTGTTCTTTCTTTCTTTCTATTGTTTTTAACCCTTTCTCTTCCTTTTTCTCATACCATTTTCTTTCTTTTTTCCTTTCTTTCTAACGCTTTCACTTTATTTATTTTTTTCTGTCCATTTTCTTTCTTCTCTATCCATTTTCTTTTGTTCTTTCTTTCTTTCTATTGTTTTTAACCCTTTCTCTTCCTTTTTCTCATACCATTTTCTTTCTTTCCTTTTCTTCCTTTCCTTCTTTCTTCTTTGCCTTTCTATCTAATCTCTCTTTGTATTTCTTTCCTTTCTTTCTTTGCCACTCTTTCCGTCCTTATTTCCTTTCCGTTGCTATCTTCTGTATCTCACTTTCTTTACCAGTTCTCTCTCTCTCTCTCTCTCTCTCTCTCTCTCAGCACGTTGTTGTATGAGTGAGAGCAGACTGTGGTGCTGCTGCTGTCTGTGCCATTTCTAAGTGAGAGCAGAAGAGGCCGTGATAAATATTTAGCCAGCTGGTAGATTTTTCTTGTTACATGTTTAATTTGAGTTGAAGCAGAGCTTTACGTGAGTAACACACACACAGACACACACACACACACACATCCTCTCGTCTTTATTCTGGTTGGCTGCAGCAGTGGAGAGGAAGACACAGCCCCACCCGAGAACAACAGCGTGGCTAGCAAAGCGAGTTCATTAGGAGCAGTTTTCTGCTTTAATCCGCTCTTTTCTACTCTGATGATGCAACATCATGACTTGTGTTATGTTAGATATCACCTGTGTGTTGTTGGTGAGTGTTAGACTCTAACTGCTCACTGGATTTCCCACTTGGCTCCGCTTGTCAAGACGCTCCATCAGCAGCGTGGTTGTGAAGCGGCGAGTCTGGAGTGCGGTCACAGTGCCGGGTTTCCTCAAATCACTTTATTTACATTATTCAATATGTTAACTTCACTTCTGCTGTCCACTTCACTCTCACTCTCTCTCTCTCTCTCTCTCTCTCTTTAAACCTCTCTTCCTTTGTCTAGCCTCTGTATGTCATTAGTTACTCTCTCTCTCTCTCTCTGTATCTATCCGTCTCATCTCTGTTGATCCTACTCTCTCCTCGTCTAACCAGCTACTCTTTCTTTCTCTCTTTTCCTCCTACTCTCTCCAGTGATGAGGTGAGCATCTTTTCCCGGCTGCTCGGTATGTAATGTGGTAGTTGTACGTTTCCCATGTGAGGTTGACTGGAAGCGTCGTCGTCGTCGTTACGTAACGTGGCAGGATCCCGGCGTGTTTAATGCGGCCCGTCACACCGTGCGCCGTTTAGGATGAAGCTGAACAGCTGCTCCGACATGGCGCTTTTAGGAGGCGTGCGAGCGAACACCGTCATTTTAAAAACCCTGCGCCTGTTTCCTGTGCTCTTGTCGTTATTATTGTTATTTTACACTTTTTATGTGACGGAAGGCTTCCTCTTAACAACCACACAGTCGAAAATGAGTCGAAACCCACCTCCAGAACCTCTAATCCAGGTGAACTATGAGGGTGACGGCTAGCGCTGGGTAACTAGAGCTGGATAAGTAATCAAAACCAACATAAACAAATAATCCACGCCATTTAGTTAATACTTTAAAAAGAGAGTTCTTTCACAAAGGTTTTTAATAACTGGGCGTATTTACAAGACAAATCTGGTTAAAAAAATACACAAAAATGTAAAAATGAGCTGAAATCTCCAATTAGTTGTGATATTGATTTGACTACGTATCTCGCAGCCTATATTATTTTAAAAATCATAGAATTTTTCGTTTAAAAAATAACCCTTAAATAGAAAAGGATATTTACACTACGAACCTTGTTAGTGAACTATGAGTGTAAAAAAAAATCACAAAAACACAAAATGTAACCGTGATCGTGATATTAAGTTCGATTAATTGCGATATGGATTTGAGGTTGTATCACCCAGCCCTAGTTTTTTCTATAACGAAAAAGAAAACACGACGAAGGCCTTCTGGAAAACTCTGGCAAACGCACGCCATGTTTATTGCGAAGTGATGCACGGCTCTGTCCGTCCCGTCTGTCTGCCCTCGGTAAATGTTTACTGGCAGAGTAAACACTCTCCACAGGGCAGCTTTCACCTAAACACAGCCTCTCTCTCTCTCTCTCTCTTTCCACCTCCCTCCTCCTCCTCCTCCTCCTCCTCCTTTCCTCGCTGTCACTTTCCCTCTCTGTCTCTTTTCTCGTCCCTTCGCTCACACTCGGACACGTAGCGCTTATTTAAACTGGTCCAAGAGCTGCTCGGATCCCAGTGTTTGAGGAGCGGAAAACCCTATTTACTCTACAGGAAACAAATGATATCATCACAGATCGAAGGCGGATTAGTCGTGTTTTGTTGCATCACAAGATCTGAGCAGGGACGGTTAGAGCGCAACCGCTGTACTTCCTGCTGCGTTTTGTCTTTAGCAGTGTCAGAATTTGCTTTGTTGCTTCACCTTTGTTGCTCCCTGCAGACTCATTTCCTGTACCCTCAGATACGACAGGGGCGTCCAGTTCCGCTTCTGGAGGTTGAGTGAGTGAGTGAGTGAATGAGGAAGGGATTATTTGCACCAGGAAGCAGTGGCCGGGGATGGTACCTTGAGTACCTCTAGGGTGACATCTTTGACCGTTCCAGAACTAGAACCAGCGACCTTCCGATCACGGGATCAACTCCCAAACCGTTACCCTACCAACAGCCCCAGCCTCTGCTTTGAACCCTTCTGTGAAGAAGCAGCGGGCAGTTTTTTTTATGGCAGTGCCCGTGGATCAGTGCATGGAGACGGTACCTTCCTCATGAGTACCTTAGTGGTACCTTTAAGCAGTTCAGGACTTGAACCGGTGACCTACCGATCACGGGGTCAACTCCCTAAACATTACCCTACCAATTTCCCCAACTTCTGCTCTGGACCCACACGTGAAGAAGCAGTGGGCAGCATTTTTTGGCAGTGCCCGTGGATCAGTGCATAGAGACGGTACCTTCCTCACGAGTACCTTAGTGGTACCTTTAGCAGTTCAGGACTTGAACCGGTGACCTACCGATCACGGGGTCAACTCCCTAAACGTTACCCTACCAATTTCCCCAACTTCTGCTCTGGACCCACACGTGAAGAAGCAGTGGGCAGCATTTTTTGGCAGTGCCCGTGGATCAGTGCATGGAGACGGTACCTTCCTCATGAGTACCTCAGTGGTACCTTTACCAGTTCAGGACTTGAACCGATGACCTACCGATCCCCAACTCCTGCTCTGGACCCACACGTGAAGAAGCAGTGGGCAGCTTTTTTTGGCAGTGCCCATGAGGCAGTGATTAGGGACGGTACATTGCTCATGAGTGGTACCTCAGTGGTACCTTTACCGTGACCCTACCAACTGCCCCAACCTCTGCATTGGATCCGTCCATGAAGGAGCAGTGAGCAGTTTATTGGCAGGACCTGGGGGCCAGTGCCTGGGGACGATACCTTACTAATGAGTACCTCAGTGGTACCTTTATCATTTCGGGACTAACTGCCCCATGCTATTTCATTATATTACTTCATCCTACTTTAGAATTCTATTGTTATTTTGAAATGTATAAAGAAACACATCAAAGGATTTATTGTGACCTCTTCTGTCAGAGTGTCACACTGCATCGTCCGACCCCAACACCGCCATCAGAGAAATTACACGTACGAAGTAGAACAAAACCACATTCATTACAGTTCCACTAACATCAAAGCTCGGCTGTGACTCCTACAATCTCCACAACCTAGAACGACACGGATTGCGTAATCCTGGCCCTGCGGAAATAAACAAAACCTCCTCCGTCCAGGACTCCCGAGCGGCTAATTGGCCTCACTCCATAAACTATACTATCATTTGAAAAAATAAATAAATATCCAAAATAACCTCTTTTAAACCCCTTCCTTCTCATGTTCCCCATGACAGGATTACGGACGCGGACAGTTTTTGCGAACTCACGGTTTTCTGAATAGCCCCAGCTCTGTCTAAAGCTCCTAAATCTCAAGTGCGTTTAAATACGCTGAGCCTCGCACGAGTCAGGCTTATTTTTTACTAAGTTTTCAAGCTGCAAACTTGTCCGGCCGGATGGATGCTGTTCCTCAATCACCGACTGCTCCTAAGAAGAATTTAGTTTTTAAAACCCCCAAATACTGCAGCCTGCCTGCTCGTGCATGACGTAGCTCATTCTTCAGTTCTACTGTTGCATATTAACAACAGATTTAAGGAAAAGCGTCGTTCTCGAGTTCCCAGTTTCACACATTTTGCCAGTCAGGACCAGGATGACTATGTACAATGAACCATGTAGAACATGGTTAGTACCTTTTATGTTAGTACAGTAGAACATGGTTAGTACCTTTTATGTTAGTACAGCAGAACATGGTTAGTACCGTTTATTTTCGTACAGTAGAACATGCTTAGTACCTTTTATGTTAGTACAGTAGAACATGATTAGTACTGTTTATGTTAGTACAGTAGAACATGCTTAGTACCTTTTATGTTAATACAGTAGAACATGGTTAGTACTGTTTATTTTCGTACAGTAGAACATGCTTAGTACCTTTTATGTTAATACAGTAGAACATGGTTAGTACTGTTTATTTTCGTACAGTATAACATGGTTAGTACCTTTTATGTTAGTACAGTAGAACATGGTTAGTACTGTTTATTTTCATACAGTAGAACATGCTTAGTACCTTTTATGTTAGTACAGTAGAACATGGTTAGTACTGTTTATGTTAGTACAATAGAACATGCTTAGTACCTTTTATGTTAGTACAGTAGAACATGGTAGTACCGTTTATGTTAGTACAGTAGAACATGGTTAGTACCATTTATTTTCGTACAGTAGAACATGCTTAGTACCTTTTATGTTAATACAGTAGAACATGGTTAGTACTGTTTATTTTCATACAGTAGAACATGGTTAGTACCTTTTATGTTAGTCCAGTAGAACATGGTTAGTACCATTTATTTTCATACAGTAGAACATGCTTAGTACCTTTTATGTTAGTACAGTAGAACATGTTAGTACCGTTTATGTTAGTACAGTAGAACATGGTTGGTACCATTTATTTTCGTACAGTAGAACATGCTTAGTACCTTTTATGTTAGTATAGTAGAATGTTAGTATCGTTTATGTTAGTACAGTAGAACATGCTTAGTACCTTTATGTTAGTACAGTAGAACATGTTAGTACCGTTTATGTTAGTACAGTAGAACATGCTTAGTACCTTTTATGTTAGTACAGTAGAACATGTTAGTACCGTTTATGTTAGTACAGTAGAACATGCTTAGTACCTTTTATGTTAGTACAGTAGAACATGTTAGTACCGTTTATGTTAGTACAGTAGAACATGCTTAGTACCTTTTATGTTAGTACAGTAGAACATGTTAGTACCGTTTATGTTAGTACAGTAGAACATGCTTAGTACCTTTTATGTTAGTACAGTAGAACATGTTAGTACCGTTTATGTTAGTACAGTAGAACATGCTTAGTACCTTTTATGTTAGTACAGTAGAACATGTTAGTACCGTTTATGTTAGTACAGTAGAACATGCTTAGTACCTTTTATGTTAGTACAGTAGAACATGTTAGTACCGTTTATGTTAGTACAGTAGAACATGCTTAGTACCTTTTATGTTAGTACAGTAGAACATGTTAGTACCGTTTATGTTAGTACAGTAGAACATGCTTAGTACCTTTTATGTTAGTACAGTAGAACATGTTAGTACCGTTTATGTTAGTACAGTAGAACATGCTTAGTACCTTTTATGTTAGTACAGTAGAACATGTTAGTACCGTTTATGTTAGTACAGTAGAACATGGTTAGTACCTTTTATGTTAGTACAGTAGAACATGCTTAGTACCTTTATGTTAGTACAGTAGAACATGCTTAGTACCTTTTATGTTAGTACAGTAGAACATGTTAGTACCGTTTATGTTAGTACAGTAGAACATGGTTAGTACCTTTTATGTTAGTACAGTAGAACATGGTACCGCAGGACATATCTTTGATCGTAATCATAGTTTTAATCTTAATCTTAGTTCAGTAGCGCTCACTGTCTTACTCTTTGTCTCTGTATACCCCAAGAATCTCAGGGTAAAGTAAATCTGCTGTAAAACTTTCCGCGGTGATCGTCGTTACATAACGACAATAAGGGAAAATGTTTGTGTTTAAAAATCAATTCCAACTCCGCGGTCCGTGACTCATGAGTTTGCGTTTGGTTCTATTAATATTTACTGATTATTACATTTTAGTTTACTTCATTTTCTTCCCGCCAAATGAAACCCACTTAATCCAAATCCGGCCCTGGGGGATTAGCGAGGGGCTCGGAGTAGCGCGAGTGAAGACATGGCGTATTTTGCGCGAGAGCGCTGCTGCTTTATGGTCTCACACCTGCCCAAAATAGATGTCAGCAGTGCAGTCGCCTCGCTCGGGCCGTATCGGGGAAAATCATCATATTTCCTCTCTCTTGTCTCTCACGATATATATATATATACAATTAATACAATACAATTATACAATTATTAATAGTAAGTTTGACATTTTGAATGATGCAAAATTGTAAAATCTAAACGTACCTCAACATGTTTTTAGGCTGTTTTGCAGAATGTTCTGTCAGATACTTCAATCGGTTGGTTACGTTTTTATACAAAAATGCAGTTAAAGTTCCAATTTCACACTGTTCTCTTTAACACGGGAAAGTTCCTCGGGATATTCTGTGATCTCGGCGCTCACCATGTTAGCGGCTAATTAGCGCAGCGCTGTGATGTGTACTTACTCCGCGCCTGACAGGCCACTGTTTTTAAAGTACAATTGTGTGTTAAATTGTGAGGGAGAAATTTGAGGTTGTGAGTGTGTGTGTGTGTGTGTGTGAGACGTTGTCTCGCTCCCATCGTCTTTTAGATCCGAATCAATTACCAACATTTTCGGTTGTGGGTTTTTTTTACCTGCTTATTAAAAGTGTTTTACCCCGAATTTAAGATAGCGGTAATGAAAGTTTCCATGTGGACAGTGTGCGTCTTCATCCATGATGCTGCAAAACCAAAACAGTGTGAAACCTTTGGCTGGACTTCACTTTCTGTTCCAGCTCTTCTTCTAGACGTCTGTATTCTCTCAAGCTGGGTTGATTATGCTGGTGGAATTCTTCTGAATTTTTTCAGTTCTACAGCGGAACAGGGCGTCCCGTCACCGCAGCGCCCTTCCCGACAACGCTGACCACGTGGCGACATCTGTAACAGAGCTGATGCAGACCTAAGCTGAGCTACACTTGAAGTGACAACAGTTTTCATTTGACCAGGTTCTTATTTTTTACCTCATAAAAATGAAAAGATGGCATGTTGTGTTAGAATAAGTCATGTTACTGCCACGTGCTGTATGGCAGAATAGAGAAAATAGTATAAAAGTACAGCATAAAACCAAACTGTCGTAGTACAGAAGACGACGCAGGATATGTTTTTTGAGAGGTAGGAGCGAAATCCGTTTCGGACATTAAAGAATGGACCGGCTTGAGTTGGGCTGAGGAATTGCGTTGGATGCATTGATTGGGGCGCTGAAGAGCATCAGCATCACTCCACGTCTGGCTGCTTTCCAAAAACAGTAGCATCGTGGGAACAGCGGCCTCGCTTCAGACGAGACACTGTTCTACTGAGATGATTTTTTTAATTGAGAAAAAACATGATGGAATATACATGTGGGCGCCTAAAATATCTGAACAAGCGTAAATGGCGTTAAAATGTACATATTTCCGCTGAACTTTTGAGCATTATTTTATATATTGGTGCTACAATAAGTTTTACTTTACTTTTTTTATATTGAATATTTAACTCATTACATAAATTATTATTTAGTTGTATTATTATACTTGCTTTAAATAATGTTGCTAAGTTAAATGTATATTGTTATTATTTAACATAATCACAGCATTAAAATAAATATAAAAATACAAGCATTTAATAATTAAAAGATAAATTGAAAATTCAAAGTATAATTTTTAAAGTAATACGTAATGTAAATGTAAATAAATGTAATAATTAGCAAAATGAAACGTCAGATAATTCCATACTTAGAAAAAGAATGAGAAATAAATACGTTAATGTTTTTAGAATTTGTAAAATAATAAATTGAAAAATTGTACCAGAATGGAACGTTGAGAAATTTGATAAATCTATAATGGGAAAAAAATTAACATGTGAATAATCATTAAAACAATAACTGAAATAATTCAAAAATAATTTTAAACATGTGACACTAGATACATCCTCTATCTTCACTTGCTCAGACATTTTTTCCAGCATTGGCAAAGAATGTAGTCATTAAAACGAAGCGAGGAATGGAACGGAATGAGAAGACGAACTCAATTCCCTGCTTGAGATGAGATGAATATGTATCAGCGAACGCAGGATTTTCGCTGACTTTCATCCCAGCAGACGGACGAGCGGAACCGAACTGTCCGAACTGAAAATGACGAACCCAAAAATGAGGGTTAAAGGTCTTCCTCTCGTTTTTTGGGAGACCGTAGCTAATTACAGCGTCTGATCAATGGCGCACATACCGTCGCTGCCCAATTATTGGATTTTTTGGTCATTGTTTTGCAGCGTAATGAATGGCCGTCGGATAATGAGTAATGAGGCAACTGAGCAGATGATGAGGCAACGTACAGCAGAAAATTCCTCGAGCTAAACCATCCAGCAGCCACAGCCACTTTCTGTCACACTGCTACCCCCAACAGATTTGAGATTTGCTTGAGATTTCTGTATCATAGCAACTTCACAATATCGCAAAGCAACATCCAGGTCTGGACTCGCTGAGAATCTGACCGAGCCCCATAAAAACCTGAAATACTCAAGATAAGGGATATTATTCTTCAGCACAACCACATCAAAATGTTCTCATTCACTTTGACCTCAAATTCCAGCATTTAAACTCCAGCGCTTTAGCTCTTGGGATCTTCACCGTTAACGTTGCCGGGCCATTTTTTTGTTCTTTTCCCCCCATTTTTCATCTTAATTAAGCAGATCCTTTGCGTACTCTTTGTCTCTTCCTTTCTTAAACAGTGCTGACTCTAACATGCCTTCTCACGATGTTTGACACCAGAAACCGGCGGAAAAGAGTTTAAAAAACAAAGCCCATCAAAGGTAGACCTCCTGGGCGTACATGTGTGGTGTGAATGAACATGCGTTTACACAGTTATCGTAATATAAAAACTAGAATTAAAAAAATCTAGGTACTCCCAAGAACCTTTGAGTCTTTTTAAATGCAAAATACTAATGAGGAACACACCAAAAAATGCAGTATACTTGGAGGGAAGCTTTTAAAATCTTTCTCTTTCTCCCCTCTGTACTCAAGCGTGTGTATGGGGTAGTGGTGGTCTAGTGGTCAGGATGCTCGCCCCTGGACCGAGAAGTTGGATTCGATTCCTATCTCCAGCACTACCATCAGTGGGCAAGCCTTATTGAAATGAAGTAAAATGTCATAAATGTATCATGTAGAGTGCCGTTCTAAAGTTGTGATCCACTCTTCATTCCTCACACCCTTTATTTTTAGAAGCGGTGTGAAAGTGTGCCTGCTTTCCTGGGACATTCTGACCCCTGATAACATCTGGAGCAACTTAGGGATGAAGGGTCTTGCTCAGGGCATCAATGGTGGTAGTCAGGATCAAACCCCTACATAATCCACTAGGACACCAACGCTCCAGGCGCTGACTTTTTGACATTGCTGAAAATGGCTGGGGTTTAGGAAACCCTCAAATTTGGAATGCTCTTACGTCAGGAAATTCACCACCCTGTGTTTCTGAGCTGCTCATCACATCGTTAAGATTGTTGGACCTGGGGGGTGCTAATTGTTTAGCACATGTGCCCAGAGTTAAAGGTGATAATTGAAGCCGTGTGTGTGTGTGTGTGAGGGAGAGAGAACACTCATCCACAATTAGATCAGGACAGAGTTTGATAACCTAAACGGCTGAAGGCCACACACTGCAAAAATGATATAATCACAAGCAAAATAGCTGGTTAGATTTATGTGATTTTATTTTATTACTGCCTGTTTCTTAGCATCTTAGATTTAGGTTTATGTAGTATATTTGTGACATTTCTTGTAGCATTTGCAGATAAATACCAAACGATGGTTTAAAGTATGTTAAATTACAGTATAATTGTAAAATTGCAAAATCTGCCTATTAACGGTGTTCAAGTTGCTAAAGGGTTATTTTTGCCCTGTCTTGTAGGTGTGGATCTATGAGTGCGGAGTGTGTGTGTGTGTGGGGCTGATGTTTTGTGACACAATGGTGGCAATCCCCGACGCAAACGCACACACGCTCTGTCCCTTGAGAAAGTCCTAATGACACTGTAAAGGCTGTAAAAAAAAAAAAAAAAAGAGGAAGAACAAAAAGCATCACCGGCTGCGATTTCCATGGCTACTGTCACTAATGAATCTCCAGGGTTACGGGTGCTTGTCATCGCTGTCAGGGTAGCAGCGGCCGTTTCCGTGACAACAGGAGTGGCTAATGCGAGCGCGGAGTTCATCCACGTAACCTCAGGGGAGAGGGGAGAGATGAGAGAGAGAGAGAGAGAGAGAGAGGGGGAGAGAGCGACAGAGTGAGAGCAGAGACGTATAGAGTAAGTAAAAGAAAAGGCGCAAATTCAGGAGCATCAAAATGGGAGTTAAATTGGAAGATGTGTCTGCTAATAGATATTCACCAACATAACCTCTCACTAGTGGAAATGGGGCAGAGAAAATCAATTTTTTGATTGCTTTAATGTGTTCTATTTTTCAGTTTTTAGTGCAGAAAGGGTTTATTGACGACCTCACACACTTTACGGAAAGGCAGGGTCTAAAATGGACGCGAAGCTAATTGATCCCCCTCGCTAACTAATGCTAATTTCTGCTGAGGCATTTGCAGGAATCCTAATGATGATTTATCGTCTGGGTGTAGTATAAATGATCAGGTATTGACCGGAATCCATTAGAAACTTAGATCTGATTGCGAGACCTAAAAAGCATGTGTCGTTTTATGAAGGTGGCGCACTGTAACTTAACGTCCAGCTTCCCTGAAGTTACACAACATTAATTATGCCAGGAATTGATGATGCGCCGCAGTGTGTGTCCTCATTGGCAGACATTCAGACTTAACAGTTATTCTCACCACATTTGATGGATGGAATCTGTGATGCTGGGTTTAATGATTACGATGACGATGACGATGGAGACAAATATTTTATTTATGCTCACTTACTAGGATATTTATGGGAATTTCCATGTTACGTTAGCCTCTGGGAAAATAGAGCTTTCAAAAACGAGTGCATGTCAGCATACTGTACTATAGTGTCTACGGTGAGGTACACATTTTTCAAAAAATATGGTGTAGGATAATGTAGGATTATGTTTTGTTCTGTTGTACTGGAGGTGAAAATACTACAATACAGTACCATGTTTAGCTTTGTACTATGCTAGAGTAGAAAAAATACGTCATTAAATAAAATATACTACATGTTCAGCTTGATACTACACCATATGCTGCCATGTTTCACTTGATACTACACAAAATAAAAAAGTGAAATACTGAAAAATGCTTTTTAAAAGTACAGCATAAAGTAGTATCATGTTTTGCTTTATCCTGTACTAGAGATGGAAAATGCTGCAGTACCACGTATTAAAATAGTACAATATATGCAGTAAATACAGATATAGTACTGAAATACCACAGTAGATGTCACATTAAGATGTGGTATTACCATGATATGGTACTAAAATATACAGATATAGAGCTAAAATAGTGCTACAGTAAATGTCATTTTAAGATATAGTACTAAAGTGATACAGCACTAAAATGACATAGTACTAAAAAGATACAGATATAGTACTAAAATAGTACCACAGTAAATGCCATGTTAAGATGTAGTATTACCATGATATAGTACTAACAGATACAGACATAGTACTAAGCTAGTACCACAGTGAATGTCATTTTAAGTTATAGTACTAAAGTTATACAGTACTAAAATGATATAGTACTAAAAGATAGAGATACAGTACCGAAATAGTACCACAGTAAAAGCCACTTTAAGATATAGTACTAAAGTTATACAACACTAAAATGATATAGTACTAAAAGATAGAGATATAGTACCGAAATAGTACCACAGTAAAAGCCACTTTAAGATATATTGCTAAAGTTATACAGCACTAAAATGATTATAGTACTAAGAGGATACATATAAAGTACTAAAATAGTACCACAGTAAATGTCATTTTAAGATATAGTATTAACATCATATGGTACTAAAAGATACAGATATAGTACTAAAATAGTACCACATAAAATGACATTTTACGGTATAGTACCAAAAAATGATATTGTACTAAAAGATATATTACTGAAGTAGTACCACAGTAGATGTCATTTTCGGATTTTGTGCTAACATGATATAGTACTAAAATGACATAGATGTAGTACTTAAACAGTACCACAGTAAATGCCATTTCAGATATAGTACTAAAAGGTGAGAGAAACTGAAAATGCTTGTTAATTCTAGTACAGTATAGTATGTTTTGGTACTACACTATCCCAGAGGTGGGAAATGTTCCAGTAAAACATCCTGCTTTTCGTGAGCGTTGTGTAGCTTCATGTTGTGCTTTATGCTCGAGTAGATCAGATGTGGAGCATGTTGATACTGTCCTGCACTAGAGAGGGAACCTGCTGCAGTGAGACACCACATGCTTTCCAGAAGGCACAGTATTTGCTGGATGCTATAAGGACGGGAAGTAAGGTGATGAAACCTCACGTTGAGGAGGAGGAGGAGGAGGAGGAAGGTATAGAGTGGCATCAGGTTTTGCATCCGCTTTGCACCTGCGCCTGCAAATTTATGAGCTCCCCAAAGGAGTCGGAGCGAGCCGGTGTGGGATGAAAAGCGCTTTCCCTGAGAGATTGATCGAACGTCGGGGTCGGAGCCGGGGCCGGGGCTGATGATGAGAACGCGAAAACAAATAGAGTGAGAAAGGAGACGGAGGAAGAAAGGAGGGGCAGCGTGAGGGAGAGGGAGTCGGGACTGCGGGTGATTTTTTTATTATTTCTTGAGAATCGCTAAACGGAGAAAATTCACTTGGACAGTCACCGGGATCCTCGTTTGACGATGCGATGCCAGATGTCAGTGTGTACCTGTCAGTGTGTGTGTGTGTGTGTGTGTGTGTGTGTGTGTGTTTTTTTTAACTTGTGTTTTCCCGAGACTTGGGCCTGACAGTCTTTGTGTACTTCATGAAATATACATTCATAATTGGTGAATAAATAAAAAGTACACTGCTAGAACAAGGTAGTGCAACTCCTCATACACACACACGAAAACACACACACACACTGAGTGGAACTTCTTTGTCAGCGGGAAGGGCCCGGTTGCTACGGTAACATCGCTGTGGGTTCGCCCCACTCGAGAAGTCTTGTGTCGTCGTCTTCAGCTTTTTACGTCCGGAAATCGACCCGACCGGGAGTGCGAGTGTGTGTGTGTGTATAACTGTGGACGTCTGGGGTCACGTTAGGTCATATCGACTCACTGTGCGTGTGTGTGTGTCACACACTCAAGGGGGGGGGTTTCTCTCTGAATTAAAGCATGAGCTTCGGATTCTCTCCGGGATCGACCCTTCACTGAGGGAGCACCTGGTTGCCAGGCAACAAATGAGCCCAGACCCCCCGTTTTTTTTCTGTCCTGTAAGTCGGGATCGCGTCAGATTGGCTGAGTCAGCGCACACACACACACACACACACTTGTGATTAGGATCAGATATATTAATGACTCAATTAAACCCACATTACCTGGATTTCGGATATAAAGTCCTCCAGCGTGTGTCCGTGGCGACCGCCCAGCAACTTGAGTGTCTTTTCTCAATCGTTTCCTCGTTAAATACACATTTTTATCCGTTTTGTTTGTGCCGTTCCTCTGTTAGCTTCACCGTTTGCTTATTCTTAGCCGTTTTTAGGACAGAGGGGTGTAACGATACTAGTGATGCATGATAATATCGGACGGTAATTGCCTAATTTTGAGTCATCCGACGATTTTTCCGCCCGATATTCCGACGCATTTATTGTACGTGGGAAAGGCAACGCTTGTGTCAGGCATATCCAGAGTCTGAGGTGGGATTCTATACGGCCCGCGCCTTCTGTCTTAAAATGTATGGCGTTATTTTGTGCCAAAATTCTTAGCACGAAGTGGAATCTTCACAAGCAAATTCTCGTCGTTATGCGCTCCACTCTGCCTGCACACACTATTATTTTTTTAACTAACCAAATTGTGTGTTTGCTTCACTTAGCGAATGTGAACTCGCACATGGGCTGTGTCCCGAGCCGTGTTCTGCCGCTCTTAATAGTATGGTAGGTAGGGTGCTCTTATCATACTTTTCATGCATCTCAAGAAATAGCCAGGGTTGTAACTTAACGGCTGTCTACGCACTAGGTAGTGCACATGAAGACTGACACACGCCCTATTTGGGTATACCACATAGATCGAGAAGTTACTTTTTCCACAAAATGTTGTGCACTACGCTCAAAATGCTCCACACTTGCTTGATTTGGCACCACCCATGAAGGAGCAGTGGGTAAGCACCCAAGGAACAGAGTACCGTGCTCATGAATACCTCAGTACTCATCCAGGCTTTGAAGCGGTGACCTTCCGATCACAGGGCCAACTCCCTAACCGTTAGGGATTTGCAGCGCAAATCGAGTTTGTCACAATTGTAACGAAGCCATTACGCTCCTAATAGCTAATAGAGCCGGCGTAATCAAATCGTTTATGCATGCGAGCGTGTTTGTTCGATTGTGCTAGCTGCAGTTGGATTGAATTTGGTTTGATAATTAGAACAATCTTTTTCCTCAGCTGTTTTTTTTTTTGCCATAAAAGCGAGCGAGTAGCATCCCGCAAGTGTGTGTGTGTGTACACGCATATAATAAACCGCATAGACGAGAGTAATGGAACAGAATCTGCCGGCTCGGAGCTTGTTGCTCATCCAGAAATAATGACTTCGTATCGGAGACGTCGTCCTTCAACGTTTCTTGCCTGATTATTGCGGGATTTCAGAGAAAGCATCCAGGATTTATTTCCCCCGTTGAGGGAGAATACCCGCCTCTGTTATTGCTCCCCTTTTTTCCCCCCTAGCTCCCTCCTTCCCTCTCTCCATTCCTCCATCCCTCTCTTTCTGCCCTGATCGATCCACTGGCCTTGTTTGGGATCAATTTCTGAGAACACCTCAGCTTTTGCTTCGTCTAACCCAATTAGACTGAGTCTCGAACTCTCCCGCTCTTTGTTTTCACGCCGTCCCTTTGGTAGGGATTTACTAGGCTGACCGATTAATGGTGACTAGAAATGGAAACAAATGCTAATCACTTTACGCTAATACATTGATTTAATGAACAGTGAGCACATAACATTGATTCAAAATGAACAATTAATGGGCCCCTTTAACCATCACTAACAACCCCCAAAGTGCCTTGGAGGATGGGTACTTTGCTCATGAGTGCCTCAGTAGTACCATTACCGGTCTGAGACTTGAACCAGCAGCCTTCAAACATAGGGACTCCCTTTAACTGTTACACTACTATCCCCACCAACTGACCCAGTAAAGGGCTTGAGGATGGCACCTGCTCAAGAGTACCCCAGTAGTACCGCTATCGTCCCAGACTTGAAACCAGCAGCTCTCAATCATGGGGGGCTTTAACTGTTACACTACCATCCCCGCCAACTGACCCAAAGGGCCTGGGGATGGTACCTTGCTCATGAGTACCTTTACCAGTGGTACCTTTATTGATCTGGGACTCACAATCACAGGACGCTCAAACTGTTACACCATCAATTGACCCAAAGTGCTTGGGGATGGTGTCTCGCCCTATGAACCGCTGAGGTCCTGGACTTGAACCGCCACCTTCTGATCAGGCGGGTCAGTTCCTAATTGTTATAAGCGCTAACTGCCCCAGAGTGCTCGGGGACACTCCTTACCTCATGAGTAACCTCTTGTGGTACCTCTACCGTCCAGGACTTGAACCGGCAACCTGGCGGCAAACTTAGGTTAATTTGTGGTAAACAGTGAAGTTTGCTAGAATATGTTGCCTCAAGTTTGTCACTGTCAGCCACTAGTGGCAGCAAACGCAGCAGTGGCCTTAAGGCAATACGACAAATTGCCACTAGTGACGTGATTTACCAAAAAAACAATTTGGTTGGAAGATTTAAAAAAACTTGTAGTGACTGGATTTCGCCAGTGCACAATGTATGCTAGAAGTCCACTGATACAAATTTGCCACAAACTTAATTTGCCTGTGAAAATATGACCTTGCTGCAAATTTGCGAAGGTTAATGCCAACTGTTAATGCCAATTTTTGTAACAAAAGAGCCAGAAGTTTTTTTTAATCTTTATTTCATTTTTTTTAGTTGTTTTCAAAAAGATGTTGCACGGCACAAAACAAAAAAGCAAAAACAACAACAAAACCGAAAGCAAAACTAAGTAGTCTACCGTCGCTGGCTATGTCAAAAAAAAAAACAAACAAACCCTACGTCTCTCCTCTTCAAATAACTCAAATAAATTCCCCGATAAATAATATCATAAAAACTCCCCTGCCAAGATGGTTAGACCCAGTGTCCACCCCCACCTAATCCTTTCTGTCTGCCCAGTGGCATGCCCCCACTTCTCGGTAGCCAGGAAGTCACCCAGTTCACATGTGCAGCGCTTAGCAGATGTTCTCCTAATGGCAGGAACATTCTCTCTGAGAGCAACTTGGACCCAGTGATGGTAGTGCAGGAGGTAGGATCTGAACCCACAAGCTCTGGTTCAGAGTGAGCATGCTCACCCACTGGACCACCACCAGCTGGAGAAGCGTGAGCTAATTGCTAACAGTGACATTTTCCACATGCATGAACTGTAGAGAGGTAAAAAGTGTAAACACACTGAAGCTGGAGGCCGAGTAACACCTACCAACAAGCCAGCCTCGGCTGCCTCAAATCGGCCAGCCAAGTAGGGGAGACTGGAGGCGGCGCGTGCAGCACGTCCTAGTTAGAGAAAGTTACACTGGTACAAAAAACTACTGTTTTACAAAGACTTCACAGAAACAGAAATACAGGATGATATTCTGAACGCAGTTTTAAAACATCAAGACATTAATCATTAAAGTAAATATTACTTGAAAAATAAATACGTAGATATAAATATAAGAATAAATTAATAAGAACAGTCATTTTTAACTTAGTTAAGGGAATATCTTAATATTGTAAATAAATAATACACACAATAATAATAACAAATATATTAATGTTTATATGCTTTAAATGTATTATCTTATATAAATATATATATAGCTAAATAATACAAATTTATATAATAATTAAAATTGCAACTATATTTATATATATATATATATATATATATATATATATATATATATATATATATATATACAGTGTATATATATATATATATATATATATATATATATATATATATATATATATATATATATAATTATTATTATTTAAAATGTTAAGACATTCCCAAAGCTAAATTATAGTTATTAATAATTCATTTATAGTTATATCTATCTATGTATATAAATGAATATAAAAATCATATACAATTCTAATAATGATGAAATACCATTTATATCATTCATATGAAATTGGAAGAATGTAAAGAATGCTTTAAAAAAATGGAAGTGTTAATCATTTATTTTCATCAATCAACAAATGCAGTGAATGAACAAAAGAGAAATTCTTAAATCAAATCAATATTTGGTGTGACCAATTGTCTTCAAACAGCATCAGTTCTAGGTACACTATGTAACACAGTTTGAAGGAACTCGGCTGGTAGGTTGTTCCAAACATTTTGGAGAACTAACCACAGATCTATAATCCTATAATCCTACAAAATAATATAATGACTATAATCCTACAAAATAATATAATGACTGCTAAAAAAATAATATAATGACTATAATCCCACAAAATCCTGACTTGTGCAAGCAACCATAAGAATTGGTGCTGGTTTGAAGGCAAAGGTAGTAAATAATCAAATATTGATTTGATTTAGATTTTTCTTTTGTTCACCACTTTGCATTTTGTAAAATTGATAAAAATAAAAAGTCATTATTTATATTTCTGAAAGCATTCTTTGTTTACAGCATTTTTTCACACCTGCCCAAAACTTTTGCACAGTACTGTATATATATAAATAGTATTATTATTGTTAGTATTTGTATTTCAGTTGTTATTATCATTATGCAATTTAATGCTTAATATAAAATCACTCATAGCTGGAAAAAGTTAGGGAGTTCAGTATCTTACAACGTCAACAACTTGCTTAAAACCTGCAATCACTACAAGACGAAAGTGCCAGTTTGAAGTATCTTACATTTCTGGTTGGAATGAAGGTACATCATTTTTTATTAAATATAAAAGCTAAACTTTTTCCAAACCACCGCGGTGATGTATAGCGGGAGTTGAGCTGGCAGACGCGAGTGTGACGACTGGAGTTTATAGCGATGTCCTTATGCCTTTCTCCAGCGTCAAGGCTTTCAGCCATTCACATCAGCCCCTGCTCATCCCTGCCTTTTATGAAAAGTGCTACTCTTTTCTTATTAAAAACGCATCATCAATTTGTATTTCCATCCTGGCTCTAAAACTCGTTATTTTCCTCATGTAAGTGCAGGATATACTGCATAATTATTCACGCTGGATATAAACGTGTTTCACGTAGATACCACGAGTTTATTTTAAGGGTAAGTGAAGGCACCTGGATGGAGTGGAATTATGACTCTATAATATACATGAGGTGATGTGTTTACTAAGCCAAATTCACTTTTTTACGTGTGATGATGTAATTTTAATAAGACTCAAATAGACTCAACCATTTATTATGAAACTAAAATCTAAATTTCTATAGTTATAATAAGTTGTTTTGATATTTTCAAATTTAAGAAGTTTGACCAAAGCTGTTGCAGAAGCTGCACACACCGCTTGAGCATGCCTTTATCTTGTCGAAATATAAACTTATTCTTATTTATTTTCTCACTCATCTCTTTAGGGACTGAATATAAAAAGACAAATAAATCAACGATTCTTTTATTTTTGGCCAATAAATTTGCCCCCATGTTTAAAAAAAAAATCCAGATATGCAAAGCTCCTGTGATGAAGCATTCCCTTTATTCACGAAAAGAGAATAACAAAAAGTAAGTTGTTTAATTATAGCGTCATCCTGCTGGAGGACGGGTTTCAACCCCATATCTGTTTATTCCAAAACAAGAAAAGACATCTAATGCCGTCAGGTTGCCTGGGCGTAAATTCTATGAGCGCCGCCAGCGCCAAAAACAATGCAGCGTCATCATAATTATCGAAGCGAGTTTTATTAAATATTTATTACATCGAATTGGGACAAGAAGCAAGCAAAACATGACTCTCACAAATTAGAAAAAACGAGGACGAGTTTTTTACAAATGATAGAAATGCATTTCTATGAAGGAAAACAAGGGATCACTGCTTTTTCCTTTTTCTCTTTCTTTATTCTCCACATGCAGTTGTCAACTTTGCCTCTCCGCTTTCACTCCCTCTTCTAATAAACCTCCTGAGTTCATATAAACAATTGTGTGTGTGTGTGTGTGTGTGTGTGTGTGAAGAAGCAGGTTGGGTTCTTTAATACTTGTGTGATGATGACTCATTTAATTAACTCACCAATATCGCTCAATTTCTCCAGACTTATTCAAAGGCGCAAACACATTGACTTCACACACACCACACACACTACATACACACACAAGCATACGAAACACACACTGCCTTGTTTGTTAAAGCGAATTGGCCAGTGATCCCGGCTTGTAAAGGTAATGAAGGTGTGGATTCTAAGGTGACGATGCAAGAGTTTAAGCAGGAGCTGCTCAATAGAACTGTTAAAATTCCATAAATTCCATTGGTATATATATATATATATATATATATATATATATATATATATATATATATATATGTTTATATATATGTTTATATATATGTTTATATATTGGATTTTGTCGTTCCAATTCAATGAATATGGAAATTTTACCAAAGCAAATTTTGATATTTTTAATATTTCTGTTCAGTTTTAATGTTAAGCTAAATAGAGCTGTCATTAAATATGTGAAACTGTAACGATATCAATTAGAATTATTAGGAATAATCTCAGACCAATATCAGTGTCTGGTTTTTTAAGACCTTGATGCATTGTTCTTGTGTGAAATATTCTTATTTTAGTACAACAAACACAAAAAACCCCAAAACAAAATAATCGTTGATTAATCGTAGTCGAGGTAAAACATTAATTGTTAAAAATTAATTGCGATATTGATTTACAATCGTATCGTCCGGCTCTACTTTACACAGTGTGCTTTTGACCCACAGTCATCAGAAATGCTAGTCGGGGTTTTCGTGATTCTTGACTTTGACAGCCGCTATTAATTTATGTTAAAACTAAGCTAGATCGAGCTGCCATTAAATTTGTGCAAAACTGTGACGATATCTGTTATAAACATCAAGATTTAAAAATGGGCATCTCAGACCAATATCAGCGTCTCATTTTTTAAGACCTTGATGCATTGTTCTTGTGTAAAATGTTCTTATTTTAGAGCAACATACACAAAAAATCCCCAAACAAAATAATCGTTGATTAATCGTAGTCGAGGTAAAACATTCAATTAATCGTGATATTGATTTGAGATCGTATCGTCCGGCTCTACTTTACACAATGTACTTCTGACCCACAATGATCAGAAATGCTAGTCGGGGTTTTGGTGATTCTTGTCTTTGACAGCCGCTATTTATTTTTGAACGTTTTCAATATTTATGTTAAAATTGAGCTAGATTGAGTTTTGTATGTAACGAAACTGTGAAAATATCCTTTGGAAATATCACGAGACCTTGATGCGTTGTTCTTGTGTAAAATATTTAATGTTTTAGAGCAACAGATCGTTGGTTAATTGTACTTGATGTAGAACATTAATCGTGATATTGATTTGAGATCGTATCGTCCGGCCCTACTTTACACAGTGTACTTTTGACCCATGGTAACAGTAGTCAGGCTTTCACTTCCGCTCAGGGCTGTAGCACCAAATTCTGGTCCCTGTACACAAGTAGTCTCCATGGGCCCACCTGACACATCAAATTCCAGACCCCACCACGGCTCCCATCTTTCCGCTATTCAGTTAGTAAGTTTTAGAAAGTCTGAGTTTGTAAAAAGAATCGATTTCGCCGCTTTCACTCCCCACTCTTTTTCCTCCGAGACGTCACTCGCTTGGCCGGTGTGTAAATCGGATTAGCGAGGCGGTTTTGTGCGGGTTTCGTGCCGCCGTCAGGTTTTCCGGTTAAGTGGTGCGGAGACGACTAAACGTTGGGAAGAAAAGCTTAACTTTGGTCTGCTAAAGCGCCGGCTCAAGCGGCCAGGTGTGTGAGGTTGCGATTGGGAAGCAGCTACCTCTTTTTCGGGGAGGGTTTGACTTGACGGATTTGTGTGTGATTCTGAGAGGAAACTGAACGCTAGAATCGGGACCTGCTCAACCCAAAAGACGGCTGATTTATTCATCTCTGCTTGCTGCTCGCTGTTAAGCACTTCACTGTGATACTTCATTATTTACAGTCATGTTTTCCTTATATAATGTATGAACATTTGGTCTAACAACCAAGTGTTTTTGAAATCTTTTAGCCTACGTCACTTTAAGTGATTTTTTTGTGAATGAATATTGGTCATTGTGAAGACAATTCAAGTCCCACACCGGTAAAGGTACTACTGAGGTACTTATCCTCAAGATACCGTCCCCGAGCACTTTGGTTCACTTGGTAGCATGGATAGTGTAATGGTAAGAGAGTTCATCCTGTGATCAGAAGGTTGCCAGTTCAAGTTCTGGAATGGTGAAGGTACCACTAAGGTACTTATGAATAAGGTACCGATCCTAAGCACTTTGAGGCATTTGGTAGCATTGGTACCCTAACAGTTAGGTTGTTGGCCCTGTGATTGGGAAGATCACCGGTTCAAGTCCCAGACTAGTAAAAGGTACCACTGAGGTACTTATGAATAAGGTACCGATCCCAAGCACTTTGGGGCAGTTGGAGTTCGCCCTGTGATCAGAAGCTTGCTAGTGTAAGTCCGAGATCGGTAAAGGTACCACTGAGGTTCTCATGAGCGAGGGACAGTACCTAGTACTTTGGTTCGCTTGGTAACATTGACAGTGTAACGGTTAAGGTGTTGGCCCTTTTATCTAAAGGTCACTGGTTCAAGTCCCAGACTGATAAAGGTACCACTTGGGAACTCATGAGCAAGGTACCGTCTCCAAGCACTTTGAGGCAGTTGGTAGCATTGGTACCGTAACAGTTAGGGAGTTCGCCCCGTGATCGGAAGGCTGCTGATTCAAATCCCTGACCGGTAAAGGTACCACTGAGGTACTCATCAGCAAGGTAAAAGCAGAAACCCATTCCTAGTGTGTGTGTTTGTGTGTGTGTGACTGCGTGTGTATTAGTGTGTAACGAAGTTGTGTAAGCTTCTGACACTAACTCAGTTCCACCTCATCCATCAGAGTCTCGGTGCGTTGACCTCGGAGCTCCCATGATGCCGAGCGTAGGGCGGGCAGACGGACAGGCTGCAACGTTCTTTACTGTTTAGAGTGTTCTCTCTCTTTCTTTCTTTCTCATCTGTGTTTTTCGTGAACGTTATTGAACCTATTGGAGCATTGCTGCAATGCAGTGTGTGTGTGTGTGAGAGCAGCTGCTGTGCTGTGCAGCAATGCAGGAGGAAGATAGGTGTGTGTTCAATGTTGGAGAAGCTACTTTTAAAGGAACGCTTTTCCAGCTATTTGCGATTAAGAGTGTGTAAGCTAAGTGTGTAAGTGGTCAAGTTCCAAAATGTGCTAGATTATAGATGGCCAGTTACTGTATTTTAACGTGATTGGTTACATTACAGTATTACTGTCTCTGAATTGTAATGCGTTACTCTTGCATTACTTTTGAATTATTTTCACCAAAATAACTGTGGAAGTAGGACATTGTAGAATGCTAAAATCTAGTTTACTGCAGTTCATTCTACATCCAGTGAGGGGCGATGTGGTGTAGCATAATGACTGTACAGGAAATAGCTAGGTAATAAATAGCTCTTTTACTTCCCAATTTTCTCTCTTGTGTCGCAAAACACAATATAATATTACTGAATTTTTTTTTTACCTAATGCCCTTCATTACTGCGTTACAGCAATAAGTAATATGAGTAATATGTATATAAAATCTATATTTGTTATCAATGTAACAAGGCGGAGATTGTTTCGACTTGCATAAGTTACGCTCGAATGTTAATTTCTCTTCATTTTGTCTTTCAGAGTGGTACATTTTCAAAATTAAATATGCACACACACATATATATTTATGACTCTGCACGGCAAAACCAGTCGCTTGTCGCCGAGAAAAACGAGCGTTTATGTTGCGTGGGGTAAAATTTTGGATTTTTGGTGGAAGGTCTATACTGTACTGTTGTGAATAAATTTGGCTGAAAAACTTACCCTTTCCATCCTAAAAACGTGACTTTCTTGAGGTGAGGAATTCAATTCCAGCGGAATGTTAAAAGTTTCTGTTTTGACCGCTCTACTTCAATATTTTCTCTATATAATATATTTTTATTGAGGTACTGTCATTGTGAACAACAATGTAGTGGGCAGCTCACATGGGCAGCGCCTGGGGAGCAGTGCTTGGGGACGGTACCTTGCTCATGAGTACCTCAGTGGTACCTTTACCGGTCTGGGAACCGAGCTGGCGACCTTCCGATCACGGGGTGAACACCCAACATTTACGCCACATATATATATGTAAATATAAAAAAGTCATTATGCGAGTCAATGGCAGTACCTCACAGTGATAGTAGTGTGTGTGTTTTGCTGTCTCTTCTACACATTGCAGTGAATAAGTGAACTGTACGTCTGGTGCGTTCATCATTTTTCCATTAAGCAGAGAGAGTGACAGTGTAATCATGCCGTTTTTACATTTTTTGCAAGCTAAACATCCAGCTTTACTCGGCGTTAATTAAGCAGTGACGGCAGGATGCCAGGAGATGCTTTGTGTCATAATCACAAGTTACTGCAGTCAGAGTTTTACTGCAGCAGTAAGCGATTCTACAATTCTCCGTCTCACAGCAGCGCAGTCGAACTCAACAATACACGGCCCTCACTGACCACAGAAACCTACCGCTCTGGATATTTCTTAATACTTACATTTCTTAATAATTCATATAAATTCATAATTACGCCACCACCGTGTCACTATATATACCGTATATTAGCGATGTACGATATGGGAATTATTGGCCAATACTGACATCCGATATTTTCATGTTCATATCTCTCGATGTCGATAAATGAGGAAGGCAGAGTTGAATGCGTAAAAACTGGATATTTTGCTCACCAAAGCTCCACTGTGTGCTCAGAAGTTTGGCACAGAAATAACGCCAATAACTCATTTCTTACACAGCGCCAAGTCAAGCGAATGTGAAAGCAGTGTGGAGCGAGGGCGGAGCATTTCCAGCATAGTGCACAACATTTTAAGAAAAAGTCACTTCCCGTCCTATGTAGTGTACCAAGTCAAATAGGGCGCGTGTGCGTAGAGAGACATTAAGCTACAACCCCGACTATTTCCTGAGATGCATACTACCACATAGAAAAGTATGATAAGAGCACCTTACCTACCATACTATTAAGTGAGGTAGTACATGGTTCGGGACACAGCTCATGTGCGAACTCACACTTGCTAATGAGGTAAACATACTATTTAGATAGTTTTAAAAAAATTGTGCGTGCTGGCAGAGTTGAGCGCGTAAAGACGAGATTTTGCTGGTGAACGTTCCACTGCGTGCTCAGAATTTTGCCACAAGCGCTGCGTTTCCTACATACAATAAATATCAACTAAAAAATATCGGGCAAATTTAAGTATCGGTCTGATGTCGATGACTTATCGGCTGATTCCGGTATATCGTGCATCCCTAATATATATTTGTTTTTGTTGGCAGAGAGATAATCTAGAGCCTAATCTTGTTTACAGCTCAGTCTTTGCTGTGCGAGTGTGTGTCCAGCTCAGGTTCCCACAGCGTGTCGTTTGGCGTGACGTTTGTGTCCTGCGTTCACGTGTAAAGGGGAAATTCAGTTTTCCCTAAAAGGCCTAAAATTCATCCAAAAAGGTTTGGAGTTTAAAAAATACTCCACATGAATATGTGATCATGCAATCAGGTCTTCCTCCTCGTGTGTGTGTGTGTGTGTGTGTGTGTCCTGAGGGACCGGAGCTGCTCTTTCCCACGGAGTTCCAGTGGGAGGTTCCCATGGTAACGCCAGGATCGGAAGCTGCCGTAATTGGTTTCCCCCGTTTTTTTTTAATTCTTTCTTTTTTCTCCGTCTCTGTTTTGTCTGGCTCTTGATCTCAGTTATTTTACTCTTTTTAACTCTAACCCTCTCTTTTACACCCCTCCTTCTCCCCCACGTTACCCACTCTCTATCCTTCCATTCTACCTCTCCCTCCTCCCTCTATCACTCTCACTCTCTCTCTCACTCCCCGTGGTTCTCTCCTCCTCTTTATATATCTATCTCTCTATATTTTCTGACGCTCTCTCCATCTCACGTCCCCCTCTCTCTCTAAAATTTCCTTCTTCCTCTCACCTCATCATTTTCTCTCATCCATCCATCCATCCATCCATCCATCTGTTCTAGTTTCTGTCCCTGTCCTTCTCATTGTCTTTTGCTCTCTCTAGTAATAGTAATCTGTCTATCTATCTGCCTGTCTGTCTGTCTATCTATCTATCTATCTATCTATCTATCTATCTATCTATCTATCTATCTATCTGTCTATCTATCTGTCTATCTATCTATCTATCTATCTATCTATCTATCTATCTATCTATCTATCTATCTATCTATCTGTCTATCTATCTATCTATCTATCTATCTATCTATCTATCTATCTATCTATCTATCTATCTATCTATCTATCTACCTGTCTATCTGTCTATCTGTCTATCTGTCTATCTATCTATCTATCTATCTACCTATCTATCTATCTATCTGTCTATCTGTCTATCTATCTATCTATCTATCTATCTGTCTGTCTATCTATCTATCTATCTATCTATCTATCTATCTATCTATCTATCTATCTGTCTATCTGTCTATCTATCTATCATCCCATGTCATCTATCTAGCTACCTTTTTTACTCTCTTTTTCTTATAACCGTTTTGCATTTTTTCTATGTACCAGTGAGTGTGTAGTGAAGATGCACCAGTTCAACAACTTCTTGTCCATTACTGAAAAACTTCTGTATATAATCATAGTCATGATGAACTGTCTAGAAAAACCACACAAACTCTGCCAGTTCCAGCAATGATTCATTCAGGTGCTAGTGCTCTGAGTACCGGTCAGATACCGAGTACCGATCCAGAGAGAGTCTTCCAGGAGCAAACTGGGGTTTAGGGTTTCTTCAGAACTTCAACTTTTTTTGGTTTTCTTCACATCTATTATTTTATTAAAATATACTATTTAAATGTCTAAACTTTGGCAAGAACAAATTTAAGAACATATCGCTGAACGAGGCCCTTGTTGGTACTTCTGGCAGCAGATTAGCGCTGGATTTGAACCTGTGACCTCCCGATCTGCAGGGCATGTATCCCACCTCCACCCAGCTCGCAGCTAAGCCCTGTATCGTGACTTGCTGGGAATGCGTTGGTGGTCGGCTTTACAAAGGGAATCCATAGAGTCAGTCGGTCGTTTGCGGTTATTAAAACGAGACGTGGCTTCCCTGATCCCAGTGGAGTCCAGACTGGATTTGCAGAGGCAATGTTGAGACAGTGATTATATAGAAGCAGAACGAGGCTGATAATCTGCGTAGTATCTCTGAGCTCCTGGATTTACCACATCAGCAGCATGAGCTATGTAAAAATACTATAGATACTAATACTAATTTTTTTTGATAGCAAGAAAGCATTGAATTTGGTCCTTGCATTAGCAGTAGCAACAGACCTGATGATATTTATTTATCTTCCATCTTCTTTCTGCCAAAGCTTTCATCTGTGTCTCATATCGTTAACAAGCCCTCGTTCAAGCCTGATCTCTGGTCAGTGATGTTTGTTGGTAACATTTTTTATGACTGACACATTTGTCTTCCTACACCTCAGAGATTGCCCCAAAGGTTTGGTCTCCCACCACAGATGACTGATGACGGTTGATGGATGCATCAGACGTTTGCCGTCCTTACTCTTAGACTTTAGACACACCATCTGCGGCACGCCAAGGGTCAATCTGTGCTGGTTTTCTTTGACAGTTTGTGGATGCCTGTCATTTACGGCATCTCTCAGAGTGACTTCCACAGACTAACTACAGGTACAGAATCTCTGGATCAACTTTGGTTTAAGAGTCTTGTTCAGGGAACCTAGAGTCAGAGTGCTGGTGGGAGGATACAGCTAGATTTGAACCTACATCTTCTCAGTCATAGGTTGTCACCAGAAGCTAGGACTTTGTGGATGAATTGTCTTGGGGAGGTGTAACTTGGGGTTAAGAGGGGAGTGCTGGAGGATCTTGATAGTCATCGTGCTGGAGAGAGGATAGAGCTGGACTGGAAGCCACAACCTCTTGGCTTGTAAATAGGCTCTAAGGTGGGAGTGCTGGAGGAGGAGGATAGAGCTTGATGTGAACCTATTGTCATAGACTGTCACCAGAAGCTACAATCTCTTGCTCAAATTGTCACAAGAAGCTGACTTGGGTATAAAGTGAGAATGTTGGAGGACCTCAGTGGACAGAGTTTTGGCAGGAGGATTCAGCTGGGTTTGACCCTACAATTTCATGATCGTAGATTGTCACCAGAAGCCACAATGTCTTGGTGAATTTGCTCTGAGAAGCTGTAACTGGGATTTAAGGTGGCAGCGTTTTGTGAAAGACCTCAATGGTCAGAGTGCTGGAGGTTGAACCTTCAACCTCTTGGTCTTTGTTGTAGATTGTCACCAGAAGCTCTAACCTTTACATGAATTTTATGTTTAAGGGCTGGAGGACCTCAATGAACATGGTTTTTGGAGGATGGAGCTGGATTTCAACCTACAAGTTCTTATTTGTTGGTTGTCACCAGAAACTTTAGTAATAAGCTTTAACAGAAGAGAAGTCTTAACATCTTTTTTTGTTCCTGATGCTTAGGACAATTGTAACTGGAAATCTGAGGAAATTTGTAAATTTTTTTATCAAATGCTCTAGAACAGGGTTATTCGTTTCCTCATCCACTAAACCACTAGCGAAAGACTACAAAAGCTGCGGGGTTAAAGTAGAAGCACCTTAACCTTCACCTCAACCACCTTAAATCATAACCTTCTGTTTTGGCTACAGTTCTGGGTCTGTATTGGACGGCTTCTGGGTCTGGACCCGGACTGTGGTCTGCCTGTTATTGACCGCCGCTCTATAACCTCCTGTACTGTTCGCTAGAATTTTTACCACTAGGTCGCAACCAACCTTGGAGATCTTTTTAATATACTTACATCAGACTCAGAAACTTTGTTATAACTTTTAATCCCACAACCCTTTGACTCTCTGAAGTTGGCAACCTTTCGACTCCCTGCTTCTAAAAATGTATGTGTTATTTTTAGCCCCGTGGGTAAAGGGTCACATTGCCCAACTCAGCAGAGCACAACCTCTGTTTGGCCTAACGTCATGTTTAACATTGTTTTGTTCCCTTAAAAAGACAAGGACACCAGGATCACGTGGGATGGTATAGATGTTACTAAACGACTCATTTTTCTGTATCTCTGCACACACACTACCGTGTCTTTCATGACTCTCTTTGCACTGTTACTGTGACTCATTACAGTTAACTTTCTTTACAGATTTTCATTTACAACACTCAGTGCATTAAAGAGATGCTGTCATTCAGATCGTTTGACATTTTCCAAATGATTGGGACAGTCTTCTTGAGTCAACTTGGGGTTAAGGGCCATGCTCAGGGGCCCATCTGTGGTTTTTAGGTTCTCCTGGGAGGCAAACCCCCTAATTGTATACCAACACAGGATTTGAATCACTTAGACCACCATCTTTGTTCCTTGTATGTTCCTTGATGCTCACCTAACCTGCAGAACCACACTACCACCTGCATCAACTCAGGTCCTAGGAGTCAGGTTTTGTGACATTTTTGCGTCCAAAAAGTAATGACCAATTCAGGTTAGGCTCAGAAGAAATTCTACAGGTTGAACTGTTTTTTACATGGAGACCAAACAAATCAGTGTGACCAATGAAGCAGTTTTAGTCAAATGTTATTCAGTATTTGTAGACAGCTTAAATTGTGTTGTGCGATTTGAGAAAATCTGTAAAGAATATTTATATCACCATTTATCTGGATTATGATTAAGACTGCGCCTAAACTAGCTTTGAGTTTCAGCTCTGACTCTTTCTCTGGTACTGCAGTTGAGTTCAAGATTAGGGTTATTCTTTGTTGAAGAAACCAGGCCCTAAAGATCTAGCAAACTGAAGTTAACTCTGGAAGAGAATCACCTGCATATTTGTCATTTAAGACACATCCGACTGCCCCGTAACGCCAAGTAGCAAACTGTATATGCTTCTCGCAAAACATTTAATTTGTCGTTAGTTAATTTTACCGGGACTTAAACAGCCGGGCGATGCACATTCGAGCGTCTCTTGAGGTTACTCGTGTTCTAAATAAAGTGCGTCCATAAATCTAACCGTCTTTTCTGCCCAGGCAACCCGCAGGTTTGCACTGAAGCTGCGTTCCTGTTCACCACCTATATTTTCCCTTAACCAGTCCAACCTACCACAGGACTGCATTGCTTAAATATTTGGACAGTAAAAATAGATGCATTTTGATGTCTAACAATCCATGAGTTCATATTTTGGTCCCGTCTTGTCAACAAATACACATTTTGTCATAGCTTTGTTATCAAAAATCCATTAGCTCTTCAACGTCTTGTCTTGGTCATGGAAAAGAGGTGAAAAGTTTCATCCTGTTTTTCAGTGAAGTAATGAATCCAGGGCCGGTAAAGTTAGCACTGAGGTACTGGTGAGCAAGGTACCATCCCCAAGCACTGCTCCCCGGACCCTGCCCTTCTAAGCTGCCCACTGCTGCTTCACGGATGGGTCAAACGCAGAGGCAACATTTGGTTGTGGTGCACTGTGTGCTGTGCTGTGTTCACAATGACACTCACTCACTGTCAATATCGGAACACTGCTGTCGATTTCTTGCCTTTAAGCGACTGCAAAGATTGAGATTCACGACTTAAGCCGTCGTCTCACATCCGATTGCGCTGTGGAATCAGTCTTAATCGAGGAGATTTGCCCACACCAGACGGCTGAAACAGCAGCTAAAAACTGACAGATTGCTAGACAGATTGTTTGACTGTGATCGTTAAGCTTGAGTTATTGTCACCAGAAACTGTAACCAGTGGAGTCGTTTCTCTTTTCTTTACCGATGCTCGGGACGATTCTTAGAGATCTGAGGACATTTTAGTCTCGTAGACAAGAGTATTTGGTGTTATCCAGAGATTTGCCTCTAAAGTTGGCTCCTCTGGGAAATAAAAAGGAACAAAGAAAGACGCTTTCACTAGCAGAATCCATCCTTATCCATCTTCCTACTGTTTTCTCCCTGCTCTTTATATCACTAGGAAGCTGTGATGTCGACTTACATCATCTCCCTTGTTGGTTCGCGGCTGGAAATTGCAACTAAAAGCCACAGAATTGGGTGCAGTGAGAACCGTTTCCCCCTCAGAGAATACAGCATGAATGTTAACAAGAAGTGTTGTCAGGTTAGCGTTGGGGAAGAATATACAGAAAAAGTTAGTGGGGAAAAAAACGCCAACTTGCCGTTGCTAAATATTTCATTTTGTATCGTCTGTCAGAACTGTCTGTCTCACTGCATGACCGTAAGGCCTGGTCCACATGGACGTCAGAATCTGGCTTTTTTCTGTCATCTGTGGCGTCAGGTGAGCGCGAACTGAACGCTGACCGTTCTTCAGCTCATTGGAGTGAATCGGAGCGTGCACACAGGCGTTCGTGACCTGCGCGTTCGGATGACGTCAAATAAACGCTGCATGCAATGCTTTCTTGGCACCATTTTCTGCCGAAATCCAGACAAATGCAAAGAAAATGTCGCTATTGCGTTTACATGGCGTTGGGTTGACGTCCTGGAGGACTGAATATATCCCATGATTCTGTTAAGTTAGTTTAATATTCCTATTATGCGCTTCAGTGGATGATGTGAAGCACAAAGACTGTTCATGTGCCACAAGACTTATTTTTTAATATTTGTATATATTTTATATATTTTTTATTTTATATTTTGGCACACAGATAAATACTTTGGACAGCCTGATTACTGCCCCCACAGGTGAGCACACAAAATTACAAATTGGGCTGCAGCTTGGTGTTAAACAGCCTCAAACGAATGCCAATGTAACGCCTCATTGAAGTCAATCAAGCGCTGCTACAAAACGCAACAAAAACACGTAGAGCGCATTCATTTATCCAAGATTCGAACGCCCGTGTGGATAGGACCTCACATGACCATCAGGAACCTTTACTGTTACAAAAGTCATGTTGACTACACTATCAGCGAGCTTGTTGGCAGTCGAACAATAATGATGTAAAAACTGGTTTCCTCAGCGCTACCACTTACCAACGGCAACTTATTGAAAGTTTCTGTCTTAGTTGGTGTTGTTGGTGGCCGTCATTGTCTGGGAACTCAAAATTGACCAAATCTGACTAAGAAAATAAATAAAACACTCCACAATGACGTAATTCTCATCAATACGTCAGGATTGAGTTACTCTGACTTCTGTATTTTACATCATCCTCCAACATGGCTGTGCACGGCAGTTGGTGGCATAGGGATGAGTGAAGATCAGAGGGTAGCCAAAAAAAGCTGCTGACACAAAACCATCTGCCTGATCCAAGGAATGACTTTTATAAAGCAATATTAGGATGAGGAAGAACCATGTGGCGGAACGTGTGGCATTTATAAAAGTTGACAATTCATGAACACACATTCAAACATTTTTGGTAAATGACCCATTTCCTACCAGACCCTGAGCCCAAATAATTGACAGCGGTTACAAAATTGCGACGAAAATTCAGTCCAACTTGATTTTACATTCGCAACTTGTTCAATTCTTACATTTACACCTGACAACTTTGACATGTTGAAGTTTCCTACATTGTTTTTCAAGAAAATGTTCAAGTAGAATTTGATGTTAAAGGAGTACCGGTAACAAATCTGCTGTCCATATTGGGGAAGTGATTGCACAAGTCAAAATGTGCTTTGTTTATGTGTAGGTTCATCTACAGACCAAACTCCCAGCAAAAAATGCCCCCCGTTTACACATGTATACACACTCACACACAGTTAGCTCAAAGTTGCGAAACCCACTTTTGATTGGCGCTTCAAGGTATTTGTTATGACAAATGACGGACACTGTGTGTGTGTGTGTGTGTGTGTGACAGTACGAGAGAATGTCTGGAGCTGTTCGCAATCGAGCACCACCTCCATATGGTGTGCACACAGCATACACAAAAGACACATGACATCTACCAGGTCTATGCCTGTGTGTGTGTGTGTGTGAGCTATTCATGACAGTGACTATTTTCAAATCGCATTCTGTTAAATATCACAGATTACCCCATTTTTCAAAAAGAAGGAACCCGCTACTTTGTCTTCGTAGATCCGAGTGAATTTAATCTCGTCGCTTTGCCCTAGCTGTGTAAAATTGCCGACGGCTCGACTCAGAAAATCTTTTCAGAGGGATTTCCGTGGTGGTTTTGTTGATGACAGGAGGAAAAAAAAAAGGCTGGCTCCTGTTAAAAAAAAAAAATAAATTCACTCCGCCTTCCCTGGAACAGCAAGACGGCTCTCAGCTGGGTGGCATTACATGCCAGTTTTAATAGAACGCTCCACTCTCCCACTGGGAGATGAAAGGACACCGTTATGTAAGTCTCCTGTACCGGACATTACAGGACAGCCTGTTAAACCTGCTGTTCACCTGCTGGGTCCTCGCTGCCCCGGACACGCTCAGCTAGTTGGCTTCGCCCCCTGAGAGAGACACCACGTCTCTGTCCAAGTCTTGTTTGGAGAAACTGCTACCACAAAAAAGTAGTACAGCCAATAAGATACAGACGAGTCCACTTGGGAAGGGTCTGGTAAATACATAGGTCAGCAGTGTTCCAAGGTTTTTGTTGCATTGTCAGATGCCGAATCACAGCTGATTGGTGGGTAGGTTGGTAGGTTGATTTGTTTTTTGGTTGTTTAATTGGTTGTTTAATTATGCAGGTTTTCCTACTTCTAGTTTTTGGTTTTTTATATTTTATAGCCTATATATACTGTATATTTGCTATTTCATGTGAGTTATTGTTCTTACTGTATTTATATATTTTTTATACTTTTTACTTATGTGCCTTAAAGTCTGTTCAAACTGTAGAACCTGGAGCCTTGTTGTCTCGTCATGTATCTGAATACCAACTAACCTACCTGCTTAACTATCTAAATGTAAATATATGTAGGTTGGTTGTTTGATAGGTAGCTAGGTTGGTTGTTATTTAGGTAGGTAGGTTGGTTTGTAGGTTGGTTGTATGTAGGTTGGTTGGCGTTTAGGTAGGTAGGTTTGTATGTAGGTTGGTTGGTTTTTATTTAGGTAGGAAGGTTGGTTTGTATGTTGGTTGGTTGTTTGGTAGGTAAGTAGGTTGGTTTGTACGTTGGTTGGTTGGTTGTATGTAGGTTGGTTGGTTATTTAGCTAGGTAGGTTGGTTTGTATGTTGGCTGATTGGTTGTTTGGTAGGTAGGTAGATTGATATTTAGGTTGGTTGGCATTAGGTAGGTAGGTTTGTATTTAGGCGAGTTGTTATTTAGGTAGGTAGGTTGGTATTTAGGTTGTCTGGCAGTAGGTAGGTAGGTTTGTATGTAGGTTGGTTGGTTGTTATTTAGGTAGGAAGGTTGGTTTGTATGTTGGTTGGTTGGTTTGTACGTTGGTTGGTTGGCATTAGGTAGGTAGGTTTGTATGTAGGCTGGTTGGTTATTTAGCTAGGTAGGTTGCTTTGTATGTTGGTTGGTTGTTTGGTAGGTAGGTTGGTATTTAGGTTGGTATTTAGGTTGGTTGGCATTAGGTAGGTAGGTTTGTATGTAGGTTGGTTGGTTGTATGTAGGTTGGTTGGTTGTATGTAGGTTGGTTGGCGTTTAAGTAGGTAAGTTTGTATTTAGGCGGGTTGTTATTTAGCTAGGTAGGTTGGTTTGTATGTTGGTTGGTTGGTTGTTTGGTAGGTAGGTAGATTGATATTTAGGTTGGTTGGCATTAGGTAGGTAGGTTTGTATTTAGGCGAGTTGTTATTTAGGTAGGTAGGTTGGTATTTAGGTTGGCTGGCATTAGGTAGGTAGGTTTGTATTTAGGCGAGTTGTTATTTAGGTAGGTAGGTTGGTTTGTATGTTGGTTGGTTGTTTAGTAGGTAGGTAGGTTGATAAAGAGGTTAGGCTGGTAGGTAGGCTTCCAGTGTTCTCATTCTATTCTATTCTATCCAAACTCGATGGTTAGTTGTTTGGTATTTAGGGTGGTTGGTTGTTGGTAGGTAGTGTTCCAGTGTTTTTCTTCCATTGTTAAGCACTGGAAACCGACTACCAGCCAAACCTACTGTTGAGGAGTGGTTGTTTGGTTGGTAGGTAGTTAGGCAGCAGTGATTGCTTGGTATGTAAGTGGGTAGATTTGTCAGTCAGTAGTGCTCCAGTATTTTCCATTTCATCATCCGATGCTCGGCAGGGGCTTCCTTCCATAGTCCTTTCAGCATCGCATCAGGGTTTCTGTGTTTTGCGTGCAGTCGTGTGACAGCGCTCAGTGTGTATGAGTTAAATAAAAGGTTAGCTGCAAGTGAGCAAAATGAGCTAAGACAGGCAGCATGCGAAACACTCTAATTTGGCCAACATCAAGTGTCAGTGGAGCTCGGATTACTCAGTCAGTGTCTCGACATTCCACTGGATTTTAATTAATGTTAGTCATGTTAATGTGAGTAACCAAGGAATCAGAAAACATAAACCAGCTATCTGTTCCAGAACGCAAGGGTTTTCATGTGAGACTGGATTACTCAAATATGACACAGTGTTTGAAAGTGAGAGTCTCAGAAAAAATCTGCCAGTGAAACTCTGCAGGAGGAAGTTGGTCAGATCTAATCAACCCAAAAAAACTGCCAAGACCCGTTCCAAACTGCTGGAGCTCAAAAAGGCTGATTTAAGGACTTTGCACAGCAGTGTGTCAGTGTGAATATGGGGTTTCCTCTGTGTGTCTGTGTGTGTGTGTAAGAATTTTATCATCAGTAAATGCGTTATGACAGTACCCCATGGGTATTTATTGTCACTTTTGAAGATTGTTGACAGACATTTGAAGCGATTGTGCCGCTAACCAAAGGACGGAAATTGACAGAAAACCGAGACGCTGTTTCTAACAAAGAGAGGCTTTACGACAAAGAGCATCGGCATCACTGCAAGTGTTACAGGCTCCGGCACTGTTAGCGAAGGCTGCACCGCGCAAAACGGGACTAGCATATGACGACGCGCGTTAACGCGGCCGGATGTTAAATGTTTGATGAGGGAGAACGTCAGCCCAGTTTAGAGCAGAGAAGGAGAAACCAGGCTTAAACTCCAGCTGAGATACAACCAGGAAGAACAGAGACAAACTGTGGGAGAGAACGTCTCATGTGCTTAATACACAACTACTGAAAACACAACGACAAAATACAAACCAGTTACCAGTATACACACCCTCGCACATATTCAGTCACACACTCTTGTGAACACACACTTTCACACTGCCATATTAAGTAGTGCTGGACGATAAAACGATCTGGAAAAGTTCAAAAAGTCAGTGAAACCGCTAGTGCTTGTATCATACAGGTATGAGGTTGGAGCTTATGACGTTGTGTGTTGCAATTATGATAAAGAAAGGAGAGATGAGAAAAGAAAGGTGGAATAGAAGAAAAGTAAAACGGTTACTGATGAATACTACGAAAGTGCAAGAGTGTCGTTCACCCTCCGCACCACCGGGGGCCGCTCACCTCAGAAACATGGCTATCCATAAGAACAGTAATAGCACAGTTCTCTTTAAAGGAAATGAAAGAACATGGGGAATAACGAGGAAGCAAAGAAAAGTAATATCCAACTTTTCCTTAATGAACTGAAAAGTTTAAGGCATCGATCTTGAAAATCTTAGCTTTATAACAAAAAAGCTTTCAGGACTGAAGTGCCCAAAAAGAATAAAAATGATACCCTCTGAATCGGCTGCACTGCCTTTTTAAAAATTAAATTTTATTATATATATTTTAATGTTCACGTCGTATTGTTAAGACGCTCCTCACAAAAG
>JAVGVS010000451.1:248721-261221 GCA_032718565.1 Distichodus sexfasciatus | reverse complement strand
ACACACACAAGATACAGATCATGGTGGTAGTGAACGTGATGCTGGCAGATGAAAACGTGCGACAACACAGCTCACGTGAACCCAGTGTGTGCAAACAGACAGTGAGTGTGTGTGTTGGTGTGTGAGTGAGTGTGTGTGCAGCAGTGCAGTAATAGATTTTGTACAGTGAGAGGAGAGAGCCTGAGGCTGTTGCTAAGTTTCAATCCCATTACTCTCAGCTCACTGAACAGCAGTGTGTTAGCCAAACATGCGTTATCTGTTTCCGCTTCATGGCCACAAGGCTTATCTCTGTGTTTTATCTCCATCTCTTTATCTGTCTATCTGTCTCTCTCTCTGTATTTCCTGCATCTCAGCAATATTTAATATTTATCCGGTGTGTGTATGTGTTATTGTGTGTGTGTGTGTTTTAAGGCAGTATTCCACTTTTTTCTAGCAATGACGCAGTACCTGCAGTGCATTAGCCTTGAACCCCTTTACACCCCAAACCCATCCTCAAAACCCCCATTAAATATCCCAAACACCCCTAAAACCCCATAACCCCTTTTTTCTCCCCCCAAATTCCTCAAACACTTATAAAAGCTCCACCAAATCTCCCCACCAAACCCCATAAAACCCTCAAGACTCTCCTGACCCCCAATAATTTCTAATTTCCCACCAACGCTTCATTCCCACAAAAACTCCCCTCAAAACCCCTCTTTACTGCAAACCCCCAAACTACCCTTAACCCACCCCCTCAAGCCCCCTTTGCTCGCTCCGTTTTAATCAGGCCGTATTAGTGGGAATATAACTGCAATATTCCGGCTTTAAAGAGAAGCGATAGCGGCTACTATGTGTGCGACGGGTGCTCGCGGATTAGCGACGCTATGTATGTGCTGGTCGGCCCGGTTTTGTGACCTCTTGGTGGGGGAGGGAAAGTAGGGGGCAGAGCAACTTGCTTTTGTTATTTAGTGAAGAAATGCAGTTAATTTGTAAATTTTTAATCTGTTCAGTCTGTCGTCTTTTGTACATAAACATAAGTGAACAGTGAAAAGTAAAAAGTAACAACAATATCATCCGGTCTTTTGCTTCTCAGCTGTAGCTGTAGATGACGGACTTATCGCTTCGCTGTGCACGGAAACAGTTGGTTTTTCAAAGTGCAGTTATGGTCGGGAAAAGCTTCAATGTCAGAAGAGTCTAATTATTACAGAGCCCTTTGCTGCTTATGTCTGTTTATCTGTCTATAATCATAATTCCCTGAAATACGCCATACAGTTGCAGAATAATCTGTAATCCAGTAATCCAGTAAATAATCCAGTATAAAAAATTATTCAGTAATCTGATGCTTGCATTTACTTTCCACAAAGCTGCTTGATGCAACTTTAAAAAAATGCAGCTGAAACTGAGCAAGTTCGGAAACGAAATGTTTATAATGACGTCAAAGCTGAATGACTGTTACACTTGCCTGACCTGCTATTTTGAGCTACAACAATAAACCATCGAGAAAATAAAATATACAAATATTAAGAGGAAATATGAACAGTATAGTCTGCAGAATCTTGCTCTTTGTGTAAACAACATCAAAATCTCTGCATTTGAAGGAGCAGTGGGCAGCTTTTCAGCCAGGGAGTCCAGGGGGCAATGCTTGATTTCATGAGTACCTCAGCGGTAGCTTTGCTAATCTGGGACTTGAACCGGCGACCTCCAGATCATGTAGTCAGCTCTCTAATCGATAAACTACCAACTCCCACAACCTCTGCTTTTAACACATACTGTACATGAAGGAGCAGTGGCCAGCGTTTTCGGCAGACCCTGGGAGCACTGCTTGGGGACTGTACCTTGCCCATGAGTACCCAAGTGGTACCTTTACCAGTCTGGAAGCAGCCAATCACGGGGGCTAATTCCCGTACCATTACACTACCAACTGCCCCAACCTCTTGTTTTAACGCATACATAAGGGAGCAGGGGGCAGCGTTTTCAGCAGACCCTAGGGGGCACTGCTTGGGGAGGGTACCATGCTCACAAGTACCTCAGTGGTACCTTTTCCAGTCCAGGACGCAATAGGCTAGATCGTTATAAAGAACAAGCGTTTTATATTTTAGATCTTTACGTCTTTTGAAGAGCCTGAGTTTGGCAAACCAACTGATTTAAAATTTTGATCAGCACCAAACCAACTTTGAGGCCCTATCCGCACAGGCGTTCCAATCTTGAATAAATGATCGCGCTCTGAATGCCCTACCCGTTTGTTCAAACGTAACATTTTGTTTTTTAGGCATGCGGATATTGGTGACGCTGCTGCTGGACACTTTGCCGATGTTGGGAAACGTTTTGTTGCTGTGCTTCTTCGTCTTCTTCATCTTCGGCATCGTCGGAGTGCAGCTGTGGGCGGGGTTGCTCCGGAACCGCTGTTTCCTGGACGACGGCGCCAGGGCGTGAGTAGAGGATGCTCCTGGCGTGTTTGCGTGTTTGACCTCACACCTGCACCATTTCTTTCTCATGTTATCAGCTACATGCTAACCTTTTGGAACGTACTGTCACGGGTTGTTCTCTAGATGTCTGAACGTTCTAAACAGTGAAATTTTTGTCCCTGAGGTTTTGCATACATTTCAAAATACATTTCAAAAAGACATTTACATGGATAACGGGGGATTTATCTGTGAAAACAAGGTGTGCACCTGGGAAACAGAATGGAAATTTGGATAGCTGATTGTGTGACCAAGTAGCAGGAAATTTATCCAGGTAGCTGGGCACTTACCTCGGAAGTAGGGGCAGCACCTAAGGAGGCATCTGGGTAGCAGGTTGTTTACCTGGAGGTGTAGCTGAGAAGCAGGACGGACATCTAGGTATCAGGTTTTGTGCTTAAGTGGCAGGCTGTTTAACTGGGAAGCAGGACAGGCATCTAGGTAGTAGGTTGCATAGCCGAGTAGTAGGGGTTGTACCGCAGTAGAAAAAGAAGTATCAATATTTAAAAAATTCCACAGATGCATTTTATGATATGATGGAACGCAGCAGAGGTCCTTTTTGTTCCAGATTCAAGATGTGCTGTAGACTTAGTTCATCCATTTTTCTTACATTTCCAACTCTCTAAATGGCTGATTAGAATCACGGTTGATGCGCAAGTCTGCACACAGCATAATCGCACGTTATTAGCATGAAATCGCCCACTTGGACGGATATTTAAAGAGTCAGAAAATGCCCCGGTTCCACAAAATCTCCAGCGATAACTCAAATTTGAGAGACGCTTCAACCCACGGTAAAACAAACCCGGAGTCATGAGGCTGATTTTTTTATTTTTTTGCGTGGGGGCACTCGCTCTGCAGTTTTGTGGGGATTCGGGAAAGCCATCATCTACAGGATGCGAAGCACAAACCAAGCGGGTTTCACGAGCTGCACTCAACTGCATAATTGCAGGAGAATTGAGCCAATTATCACTTCTTTTTCCCCCGTATCACCTTGTCTGTGGATGCTGGAAAGAGCGAGATATTTTTGAGACGGATGAGCAGCAGGCACCAAGGCCACCGAAACCACGTAATATCACTCCTTTGGAGAAACGTACATATTGCTTGGGGACTTTTCATGGCACTATCTGACACAGCTCTCATAAGAGGCTTTATTACATCTCTCTCTCTCTCTCTCTCTCTCTCTCTCTTCCTTCTCGTCCTGCATCGAACGCTCTCCTTAATTGCAAACATTGTGCAACGAATAAATTGCTTCAAGATTTCTTGTCACGTACATAGTTATACAAGAAGGAAATTGAGAGAAATACTGATTCACTCTGAATACGTTTTAAACAAAGAACATTTTAATGAAGCTAATTTAATAAATTGGAAAAGCAATTGACAAAACAGTGCTAGTAATTTTTTAAAGAATGGCAAAAAATGTATTTGTATCCAAAAGTAATTTTTAAAAATTATAAATAGACTTTTAAAAAAGCATTAAAATTACAACAAATATATGTTGCAACATATAATATTAACATTTTAGGTATGTTTTACTGGTAAGGCTATGGAAATAGAAGTTAAGCAAATACAATTAAGTGACTTTATAAAAAATAAACTATTAAATATTGTATAAAATCTATAAAAATACATGTCTATTTGTATGTACTGTATATGTAAAAAATTAGATATGTATGTATTTATATGATAAACAACAAAAAAAGCAAACATGGTGCCTAAAATATAAAATATAAACTTTGAACATATAGAAAATTTAAGATATTAGACTAGTTACTAGATTGTTCTGAAGATGTAAAGTAAATTTTCATAAAATTCATAGATTAAATAATAGAAATTGTAAAATCAAGCACTTCTGTCACAACCACACTATCATATTAATATGTATATATGTAATACCTAATTTATAAAATATATATCTCCCCAAAGTAGGATATTTTTCCTTTGTTGTATGTATATAACTTTTTTAAAACTATATTTTACAAAATTACTTTTTATAATTTTATATATTATATTTACATGCTTAGAAACTTAGAAAACACACAACTCAACTTTAAGATGAATAATCTCTTTCTGTCTCTTCATTTAGGATGTACAATCTCTCCCTGAGTTCCTACTACAGAGTCGACGACGCAGACGACATTCCCTTCATCTGCTCGACGGGCCGGGAGAACGGGATGCTGCGCTGCTCCAACGTCCCTCCCCGCAAAGAGGGCGGATCCTACTGCCAGATCGCCCCCGGCAATCTGACAGACCCTGCCTCTCGGGGGCCGGCCCATGGTGGCTGCGTCAACTGGAACGTGTTCTACAACAACTGCAAAGCCAGCGACCACAATCCTCACAACGGTGCCATCAACTTCGACAACATCGGCTACGCCTGGATCGCCATCTTTCAGGTCTGTGTCGGGGATAAATACAATAATTTCATAATTTCGAAACATCTTTTCGGGCACTGACAAGATTAATACAAAATGAACATGTTGCATCTACAATTTTGATGCAGTTCCTTAATGTGACCACAAGGGGGATTCTGAATACAGCAGAATATAGCTCTCTTAACTATAACAATAAGAAACTACTGGGATAAAGTAATTGTAAAATAAACATACCAAACTTTTTATGTAAAAGGCTATGTTTAATTTTTTAGTCTTTGCATTAGTTTGCGGAAATTCAGCTAGCAGTCACTGGAAATTTAGTAGCTAATTAAGAATCATAATAAATAGCTACAAGTACATACTAGTTCATTAGTAGCTAATTTAGTTATAGCTAACTAATTGGAAGCTTTAAGTTACTACGTTAATAAAACAGTATATTATCAGTATTTACTAGCTAAATTAGTATCGCAATTTTGTAAAATGAGCTATCAGTATCTACTAGGTTATTAGTAGCTAATTCAGTATCACAAATTAATAAACTTCTACTTGATAGATAATTAAGGCAATTGTAATGTGTAGATGCAGATATGAATTTCACATAATATCTATCAGTTAGCTATTAATCATAAATTGCGATGCTAAGTTTGGGAAAACTTTAATGTGATATGTGGATTAATAGGGATGGAGAGGGTTATAGTGATCTGGTTATTTAAACAATTAACTAATTTTTAGGATGAATTCTCAGAAATGCTAGCTTTAAATGTACAACTAATTTTTCAGAAGCTTTTAACATTGGTTGTGTTGTTAGACAAATAAACTGTTCTGTGGTTGGATTTTTCTCGTCCTGTTTAGCGTTTTGCTGAGTTTGTAACTTGCCCTGGCAGCCACTGAGGGTTTCCCTCCAAAATACACTTACCCTTATTGTCAAAAACCGAAACAAGCCGTCGGCGGCGCGAGTAAATCAATTTGCACCAACAAGCAACTCCCCTTGTCCCGGGAAATCAAGTATTCCTCATGTTTTCCAATAATCAGATTGGCTGCGGAAAAGATATTTATAACGTTTTGCAAGATTCCGTTCGCGCCAGGTGAAAGCGATTTGTCACGATCGCTGTAATCTCATTGGACCGAGGCGTGACATTTGTCATTCTTCAGATTAATCCCATTGGCTGCTTTCCTGCGTGTTGATCTATAGCATCCCGGATAACTTTCGTCTTTAGAACGCGAGGTCACAATGACATTCATGTTTGTCAGGAAGTAATTATGACGAAGGAATTTTCAGAGCATTTCATTTCGCTCCTAGATTAATTAATCAAATTCAGTTAAACAAACGTAATTGCTTTTTGTTGTTGCAGCTTTTTCTGCAATACGGACACCTGAGAAAAAGGAACGGCAATGTTTTCTGAATCTTAAATCAAGTTGACTTGTCCTCTCCAGGTCATCACTCTGGAAGGATGGGTGGACATCATGTACTATGTCATGGACGCGCATTCCTTTTACAACTTCATCTACTTCATCTTCCTCATCATCGTAAGTAAATTCAGCAGTACCGAATTCTGAAAAATGGCCTTGATCTAGCACCTAACAACATGCTGCTTTGCCCTCAGGTGGGCTCCTTCTTCATGATCAACCTCTGCTTGGTTGTCATCGCCACCCAGTTTTCGGAAACCAAGCAGCGTGAGAACCAGCTGATGCGCGAGCAGCGGGCCCGTTTCCGCAGCAACGAGTCGACACTGGCGAGCCTGACCGAACCAGGATCTTGCTACGAGGAGCTGCTCAAGTACCTCAGCCACCTCTGCCGAAAGCTGTACCGTCACGTCGGGCAAGCCTGCGCCCGCCTTCGCCCGCTGTGGTGCAGCAAGTGCTCCAGGAAGGGCCCCGGTTCTGGTTCTGGTTCTGTTTCCGGTTCGGGCATTCCAGGGTCGGGAAGAGGTCCGAACAGTCACTGGGGTGACAGGGAAAAGATCGAGCTGACGCGCCACCTCATTCAGCATCAGCACCGCTGTTGTCCTCATGGCCACAGAGCCAGCAACGGGAAGCAGGAGGCCAAAAGCATCCAGCGAAGTGGGGAACTTCAGGCTCCAAAGTGGACGGCTTCGCTTCCACTTGCCCTTCCCAAAGGGCTGAGACTCGCCACCAACTACCCCACCATCCTGCCTTCGGGCCTGCTCTCGCACCTCCGCGTCCACCCTGCCAACCCCGGAGGGAACAAAACGGCGCACAACAGGGGCGGAAACAGTGGCACTTTCCTCGATCCTTGCCCGCAGTCTGGTGAGAATGTTTTGTTTTTCATTTTCGGTACTTTTACAAGTCTTATTATTCGAAGGAGAGCCTTCCTGGAGCATTCTGTATGGTCGAAATTAAACTCTGTGCTTATTGCTAGGAATATAACGATATATACTGATCAGTCATCGGTCAACAAGCCCATAGCATTGATCAGAGACAACCAAACACAATGCAACCAGTGTCATATTAACACACAAAGCACATAGATATTGTCTTAAAAAGAGGGCAAGTAAAAATCTTGTATCTTTTAACCTCAGTGTTGGTCAGTTTAAGTACCGTAGCAGGAATACGGTTGAAGCTTTGCTCCATTCACACGTCCCTGTCTCCTGGGTTTTACATTAATAATGTAGGTAATAATGAAGACATTTCCACACACAGTACATTTCATATGCTCTAATAATTCTAAATTGAATCCCAAGCAATGACTGTGCACACACACAGACACACACTCACACAGACACACACTCCAACACACAGACACCTTCAACAACTAGTTTTTTTATTGCATCTTCATTTTCTCAGCTTACTTAACTCAGTTAAACTGAAGTCATTGTCATCATATTGCTTTCCATATTTCACCGCATTTCGTCATTCCCTTTAATGACTGTCGATAAATTCCAGAACTGCTGCTTCTCCCCAAACCGAGTCGGTATTGTTGTCGGTGTTTGCAGCACTTGATTTAATCAAGTTTAGATTAAAGGAGTAGGTCAGATTTAAACTGATTGGTAGCCAGTCAGACGAGAGATGACGTTTGGCTGATGCTCTTTTCTGCAGAGATTCCATTCCCTAATTATTGGGACTGTCTCCCTGGGGCAACTCGGGGTTAAGAGTCTTGCCCCAGGGCTCAAAGTTGGTTGATGGAGTCATGCTTGAACATTTTGGATGAGTGTCCCATCTCTAGACCATCTCCAACCCCATTTTTGGTGTCGTATTTTTAGTCAGTTGGAAATTGGTGTTAGTTAGTGTGCTCAACAATGCCTTAAATTTCAAAGTGGAAGTCTTAGTAGTTGATGATTTCAGATGGCAACTCTTGATCTACAAGGTGGAAAGACACGTTGTAGGTGTTCTGAATAAACCACCACTTTGGGAGTGCTAATGTTGCAGGGGTCTGAGGCTGTCAACCCTAAGATTTAAGGTTTAAATCCTGGAAGAACCTTAAAAAACACCTGCGCAAGACCTTTAACCCCAAGTTGCTAGAATGGAGACTGGCCCTGTAATTAGGGAAGTGGAAGTTGCTTTGGACAAGGGTGTCTTGCAAACATTGAGTTTGTAAAGATCAGCTACCACTAGGCTAGTTAATTGGGTTGGTAATCAGAGGGTCGCTGGTTCAAATCACCAACCGGTAAAGATACCACAATGTTGTCAAATAGTTATTTTACTGAGTGTCCTGTCCAGCTGTCCTCTAGCTAGTGTATCAGACTGGAAAGAATGTTTTCAGTCAGCATGAATTAACTACAGCAGTGTTTTCTCAGTCCTGTAGTCGAGTTACTTCCTGGCTGCTGAATTCTGCTTGAGGAGAGCTGCATCTCCATTTTTAATCCCTATTCAGACGGGATTAGAAATGTTGTCATAAATGGATGAGGTTGGCTACTCAATTTTGTGCTGAGGTTTTAAACACCTCAATTGTCACTGCTGGATACTGCCGTAGTTCAATCAACCAAAAAATATCCAACGTCCTTTCACAACTGGCAAGGGTCTAGAGCAGGGGTAGGCAACTCCAGTCCTGGAGGTCCAGTGTCCTGGAGTCTCAGGTAGATAACCACCAAAAGATACTGATCAGGTATGATGGAAAACCTCCAGGACACTGGACCTCCAGGACCTGAGTTGCCTACCCCTGGCCTAGAGGATGATGATAAGATTTATGGCTTATTCAAGACCCTGAACCCCACTTTTCAACAGGAGGACTGTTCCTGCAAATTCATCCAGTTAAATACAAAAATCTAAAATGTTTTAACATTTAGATGCTACCAAAAAATGACCCATGTTCTAAAAACCTATTGTGCAGTGATGGCCTCAAGCGTGTGCATGGAAACCGGTGAGGACCTTGCACCTTCCGAGTTCTCAGCATGCCCAGTTTGCGCCCAAGAAGGTGGTGTTGCTAGCTGTGACTCAGACGGAGACTCCGACCCAGAAGTTCAGGATTCAGGGGAGAGGGGATCGAAGAAACCAAGCTGGGAAGGCGAGTCTGGAGAGAGGAGGTCTCAGAACTGCTTGGCCTTGTGTGTCCACTGCCTACGAGGTGTACTCAGGAGGATCGTGGACAGCAAGTACTTCAACAGGGGGATAATGATCGCCATCCTTATCAACACCCTCAGCATGGGAGTGGAGTACCATGAGCAGGTAAGGAAACACATGTACACTAATGAGAACAGGTAAATATGCATCACATCAGCCTCAGGATGCTTGGGGACGGTACCTTGCTTATGGGTACCTCAGTGTTAGCTTTACCAGTTTGGTATTTGAGCTTATCTGATACATTACCAGGCAGCACAGTGGTGCAGTGGTTAATGCTCAGAGCGATGAATGAATGATACATTACCACTTTGACCCCACTTGTAGACGTCACAAGAGACTGTGTATGAGCAGCTGACAGCTAACCTGGACAACACCTGGGATTCTCAAGCAGAGATAAACAGTTTGTTGTGGTAAATGGCCTGTTAGAGCGCTGTTCTGGTCCAAACCAACCCAAACCACCGTGACCACAGATTAATAACAGGTTTGTATGCTGTGGCTTTTTCGTGAGTCATATAATATTGTTGCAGTGACTCATTAAACGAGTTACCTCACTCGAAATCAACAGTGGTTTAGCTGTATCTTACAGTCATGGCATATCCAACAGAGCAGTGTGCTGGAACCTGGAGAATCGGATTAGTGTGAAATTGCTCAGCAAAATGGTGAAGGTGGTGATGTTTCTTCTGGAAAAAATGGAATCTCCCCGAAGTCGTCATCCTCTAACCCGCGCCACTGTGCGCCGTCTGCCACATATGCTTGAGTCCTGTTTTCACACGGTTAAATTCCCAGTGTTCTTCTGAGGCCAGCTGGCTTAAAACAGACACGGTAGGTGTTAATTCAATCTAGCGAGTGCTAATTCGACTACGGCATTTCTGATGTGCAGTTGCTGCTCGCGACGGGAGTTGCTGCTCGTGCCCGAGCTGGAATAAATTGATTTCGTTATGTGCATTCATGTGGCGCATTTCACAGTGGACCAAGTACGTTCCTCCAGGTAGTGTAAGGGACTAGTTTTGGCTAGCATCTTTGTGAGGTCTGGACCAGAGCCTGAACTCTAAATTCAGTTGCCCTCTAGTTGTGGTCTGGACTGATACTGACATTTTAGGCAAAGCAGCATCTTAGTAGTTGATGGCAATTTGGTTGATTTGGTGGAAAGACAGGGCAGTTGGTGGCGTAACAGTAAGAGTGTTTGCCCCGTGTTGGGAAGGTCCCCGGTTTGAATCCCAGACTGGTTAAGGTACCGCTAAGGTACTCACGAGCAAGGTACCCTCCCCAAGCACTGCTCCCTAGGCGCTGTCCATGTCAGATGCCCACTGCTACCTTCATGGATGGATCAGATGCAGAGATTGCATTTCATTATGGTGCTGTGTACCGTGGTGTGGTGCATTCACAATGACAAATAATCACCTCACATTGTGTACATGTATGATTTGTAAAATTTGATTCTCTGCAAACATCCCCAGCGTCTTGCGCCATGGCACCCAAGTTCCACCAGATGGTTCATGGAATTGCTCTCTCTCAGTTCCCAACACTCCACGCAATTAGAAGTAGCTCTGAATAGCTGGTTCAGGTGTGTCAGAAGCTGCAAAAAGAAAAAAAATGATGAACCATCTGGTGTTCCCCAAAGGACAAGGTTTGAGAAACCCCATTCTAGTCCACGGTAAAAGTCTGTTATTACTTGAACTGTAAGGGCTTTGTTAGAGGGGATTGGGACCAACCATTTTTGAGAAAAAGTTAGTTCTTAAAATTCAGTTTCTACCAAGGTTTTCTCATTTCAGATTTGTTCCTAGGTAAGAACAGAAGCTACAAACACTGATTAGCACTCACAAGTGAAATTAAGTGTGATTATTTGTCATTGTGAATGCAGCACAGGACAGCTGCTAAAATAGCTGCTTGCTAGCAAAGCAAAACCGACAGCATGCTATCGTTACTTGCTAACATTAGCGAGCTGTCTGTAGCTATTTTAAGAGTGATTATTTGTCATTGCTTGCTAGCTAACCAAAACAGATAGCATGCTAATGTTAGCAAGTAATGATAGCATGTTGCCTGTTTTGCTTTGCTAGCAAGTAGCTATTTTAATAGCTAGCAAGAGAGCAAACTCCTTTTGTCAAAACGCTGATGTGCAAAACATCTTTTACCTAGAAAACGTAAGAAGAGAGATATGTCAATGTAGCTAAAGGCTGTTTAAGAGAATTTTAGCTAAAATATGAAAAAGTTTACACCAATTCAGACACTTTGAGCAACTTTACAACGTCGAAACCAACGGCACGTTTTAACCTGAAGCGGAAAGACTTCCATTTCTAATTGTTTGTTGACTGACATTTAGGCTAAGATCTGGGTTGATTAAGTCTAGTTTAATGATATCTTTCTCCACAAATTGGATGATTGCTGATTCATTTGTGTGTGTGTGTGTGTGTGTGTTTGAGCGTGAAGAAAGTGGCACACTCAAGGCTGAGGGCTTTCACACATCCCTGCTGGGGAAATGGTTATTTACATTACAGTGGACACCCATAATAACAGTGTGTGCGCCCACGCTTTATATAAATGTGTGTGTGGGGCGCGTGTGTGTGTGAGCTGGCAGCGTCGCTGAATGCGTCATTTCTCCATATGCATGCAGACAGCTTGGCTTAATTAATAGGTGTCGATTGCGTTGGGAAACAAATGCGCCGATGTATTAAAGCAAATTAGGACTGACGAATACGCATACACACACTGACAAACATACACTGATACACACCCAGGTTGCTCATGTTGCCCAGCTCAGGTTGTGGTGTGTCCATGTGTATGGGGTCTGTGTGGTGTGTCCATGTGTATGGGGTCTGTGTGGTGTGTCCATGTGTATGGGGTGTGTGTGGTGTGTCCATGTGTATGGAGTGTGTCCATGTGTATGGAGTGTGTCCATGTGTATGGGGTGTGTGTGGTGTGTCCATGTGTATGGGGTGTGTGTGGTGTGTCCGTGTGTATGGTGTGTATGGTGTGTGTGGTGTGTCCGTGTGTACGGGGTGTGTATGGTGTGTGTGGTGTGTCCATGTGTATGGGGTCTGTGTGGTGTGTCCATGTGTATGGTCTGTGTGGTGTGTCCATGTGTATGGGGTGTGTGTGGTGTGTCAGTGTGTATGGGGTGTGTGTGGTGTGTCCATGTGTATGGGGTGTGTGTGGTGTGTCCATGTGTATGGGGTGT
>JAVGVS010000451.1:166522-248289 GCA_032718565.1 Distichodus sexfasciatus | reverse complement strand
TAAGTCTAGTTTAATGATATCTTTCTCCACAAATTGGATGATTGCTGATTCATTTGTGTGTGTGTGTGTGTGTGTGTTTGAGCGTGAAGAAAGTGGCACACTCAAGGCTGAGGGCTTTCACACATCCCTGCTGGGGAAATGGTTATTTACATTACAGTGGACACCCATAATAACAGTGTGTGCGCCCACGCTTTATATAAATGTGTGTGTGGGGCGCGTGTGTGTGTGAGCTGGCAGCGTCGCTGAATGCGTCATTTCTCCATATGCATGCAGACAGCTTGGCTTAATTAATAGGTGTCGATTGCGTTGGGAAACAAATGCGCCGATGTATTAAAGCAAATTAGGACTGACGAATACGCATACACACACTGACAAACATACACTGATACACACCCAGGTTGCTCATGTTGCCCAGCTCAGGTTGTGGTGTGTCCATGTGTATGGGGTCTGTGTGGTGTGTCCATGTGTATGGGGTCTGTGTGGTGTGTCCATGTGTATGGGGTGTGTGTGGTGTGTCCATGTGTATGGAGTGTGTCCATGTGTATGGAGTGTGTCCATGTGTATGGGGTGTGTGTGGTGTGTCCATGTGTATGGGGTGTGTGTGGTGTGTCCGTGTGTATGGTGTGTATGGTGTGTGTGGTGTGTCCGTGTGTACGGGGTGTGTATGGTGTGTGTGGTGTGTCCATGTGTATGGGGTCTGTGTGGTGTGTCCATGTGTATGGTCTGTGTGGTGTGTCCATGTGTATGGGGTGTGTGTGGTGTGTCAGTGTGTATGGGGTGTGTGTGGTGTGTCCATGTGTATGGGGTGTGTGTGGTGTGTCCATGTGTATGGGGTGTGTGTGTGTGTGTGTGGTGTGTGGTGTGTGTGTGTGTGTGTGTGGTGTGTGGTGTGTGTGTGTGTGGTGTGTGTGTGTGTAGGATGATGGTGCCTGTGATTTTCTGTAATTAAGTGCCATTAATCCAGACTCCAGTAAATACAGCATGAGATGTTGCTGCTGTTTAATCCCCCTCTCCCTCTCTCTCTCATTTGTTCTTTCTTTCTCTCTTTCATTTGCTATTTCCTTCTTTTTCTCTCTCTTTATTTCCTTCTTTCTTTATTCATTATATTCTTTCTTTCCTTCTTTTCTTCTTCATCTCATTCTTTCTTTCTTTCTTTCTTTCTTTCTTTCTTTCTCTGTCTCTCTCTTGTGCTTCTTTCTTTCTTTTTATTTCCTTCTTTTTGTCTTTATTCCTTTCTTGCATCCATTCGTTCCTCTTTCTGATTTTTTTTTACATTTCTTTTGCCATTTCCTCCTTTTTCTTTTATCTTCTTTTTTCTCTATTCCTTGCGTTTATTCATTCCTTTTTTCTCTTCTTTTCTTTCTAATCTATCTGTCTATCTATTCTTGTTTATCTTTCTTTCTTTTTAAATATTTTCTTTGTTTTTTTTTCTCTGTTCTTTCATTCCTTTTTGGTTCTTTCTTTTCCATCTTTTTTCTCTCAATCTTTCTTTCCATGTATTTTTCTTTCATTCTTGTTTTCTTATCTATCCATCCATCCATCCATCTCTCTATCTATCTATCTATCCTTTTTGCTTCTTTCTGTCCTGTTCACTTCTGTCTTTCCTTGCCTCTTTCTTTCTTTCCTTTCTTCTTTCTCTTACTTTGTCTCTCTTTCTTTCTTATTTTTTCTAAATTACATTATTTTATTTCTTTTATCACTCTCTCTTTCTTTCTGTCTTCCTTTCTTCCTTCCTTCCTTCCTTCTCTCTCTCTCCAGCCGGCGGAGTTGACCGATGTGCTGGAGATCAGTAACATCGTCTTCACCAGTCTGTTTGCTCTGGAGATGGTGTTGAAGCTGCTGGCCTGCGGTCTCTTCGGCTACGTCAGCAACCCGTATAACATCTTCGACTCGGTCATCGTCATCATCAGGCAACTCTCCCTTTAATCCTGTCCTCCTCGCAGTCATGTCCCTCGCTCACGTCCACAGAAGCCCAGCGCCGCCCTTATTACATATGCTGAGATATTCTGCTGGTACAAAAGCGCTGAAGTGTTCAGTACGCGTCTGTCCGGGCGCTCCACAATCACCGTCTGCAGGTGTAAATGAGACAAAATCAACACGAGGCGCTTCTCCTAATGCTGAACAGATCTGCAGTATTGTACATAGTAGCTATACATTAACAATTACTGTTAGGGATGCTGATCCGATACGTGGATCAGATATCGGCCCGATAACGACTCAAATAGCTGGATCTGGTGTCGGTGGCATTGGGCCGATCTGTAAATGCGTTCACACTCGATTGGTTCTGCATGAGAAGTGTGACTGCGGTAAAGCTGGTTTATTGATCAACATTGACACATATTGATATATGATATATCCTCATGGAGATATAAACAATACACACAATTTCGCCGCTGATCACCAGGGGGCCGTGCACAGCCGGTTAAAAATCCTCCGTTATAATCGATTATGGTCAGCCACGGTATCGATGCAGAATTGGCAACGTCTGCATTGGGTTGCATCGATTATGCAATTAATTTCAACACCTCTATCAGATACACACACAAATTTGAGATTAAAACAGTAGTTTTCAAAGTATTGAACAGTAGCATTTTCCCAGTCTGATTATAAAAGTGCCTTATTACATAACTAATTATTAATATTATTAATATCACTAATATTACAGATAATAATCTGATAATTGATGCAATCATGATGCCATGGATAATTACGATACTATATTTGGAAAATAGACAAAATGCAAAATGAGGACATATATATACAATATATAAATGTATGTATTTGGCGGCAGTTATTTAGAATATATTTTAATTATACAGGCCAAAATATTAGTTAATATACATGTACAATTTCTATATTTATATATATATACACTACCAGTCAAAAGCTTGGACGCACCTTCCCATTCAATGCTTTATTCTTTATTATCATGACTATTCACATTGTAGATTCTCACTGAAGCCACTATGAATGAACACATATGGAATTATGTAGTAAACAACGTGTGAAATAACCCAGAACATGTTTTATATCTTAGATTCTTGAAAATAACCACCCTTTGCTTTGATCACTGCTTTGCACACTCTTGGCATTCTCTCGATGAGCTTCATGAGGTAGTCTCCTGAAATGGTTTTCCAACAGTCTTGAAGGAGTTCCCAGAGATGCTGAGCACTTGTTGGCCGCCCTTTTGCCTTCACTCTGCGGTCCATCTCATCCCAGACCATCTCGATTGGATTTGGTCAGGTGACCGTGGAGGCCAGGCCATGTGGCACAACCCTTACACAGTTCATTCATAGTTTTGTTGCCTTTAGTGAGAATCTACAATGTAAATAGTAATGAAAACAAAGAAAAAACATTGAATGGGAAGGTGTGTGTACATATATATGGGAAGGTATATATATCAACGTGTGTGTGTGTGTGTGTGCAGTGTGTGGGAGATTATTGGCCAGGCGGATGGTGGACTCTCTGTCCTGCGCACCTTCCGCCTCCTCAGGGTCCTAAAGCTGGTGCGCTTCCTGCCGGCGCTGCGCAGACAACTGGTGGTGCTGATGAAGACGATGGACAACGTGGCCACCTTCTGCATGCTGCTCATGCTCTTCATCTTCATCTTCAGGTGGGCATCTGATGGTGCTTCATATAATTAAAATTTTTGCAAACTACTAATAACGGCATATATTTGGAACATCTTACATGAGTGACCATTAAACAGTCCCTCCGGGGTCTTTTTTGAGACTGCGGCCTAAAATGTCTGATTTTGCGTCAGCTTTTCTAAAAAAAATTGTGGTGTTTTTAGGCGTTAGTTGCAATAAAATTGCAGAAACAAGTCAAAGTTGTGGAAAAAATTGCGATTTTGTCCCCCTTTATAATGATTTTTTAACAGTTTACTAAAATGACGGGAACAAAACCACTATTATTTTTATTAATCATTAATCATTTAGTTATTTTTGAAGGTAAACGTGAGGCGTTTTTATCGCACGTTTCCTGCGTCTTCTAAACATAACAAGGAAGTGAGTTGTTTTGCAGGAAACAGCAAGGATTGGTCAAAATTGCACAGTTGTAATGAAATTGCGCAGCCTGGCTGAATTTGCGTTAATAGTTGCAATCGCAACATCGTGAAATCCTGGAGCGTCTGATTAAAAGAAGTTTAGTTATCAAGATTCAAGATTAATCGTGATATTGATCTGAGGTCGTATTGTTCAGCCCTCGTTTCCCACGTTCGCTTTAAACTCTGAATCCACTCAAAGCACAGGACACGCTGCAGGACAAGAGCAAACAAATTCCATCTCTCTCTCTCTCTTTCTCTCCTTATTGCAGCATTTTGGGAATGCATCTGTTTGGCTGCAAGTTTACTCTTCGTCTGGAGAACGGCGATACCGTCTCAGACCGGAAGAACTTTGACTCGCTGCTCTGGGCCATCGTCACCGTGTTCCAGGTCAGGAACTAAAATTCTGTTATAAACCCCTTCACCCTCAGGGGCTAAAAACACTCAAAATGTGAGCTCTGCATTTGACCCGTCCATGAAGGAGCAGTGGGCAACACCCGGGGAGCAGTGCTTGGGGACGGTACCTTGCTCATGAGCGCCTCAGTGGTACCTTTACCCGTTCCGGGATTCAAACGGGCGACCATCCGATCATAGGCCGAACGGTTAAACCTTCAACACACAGTGATCACATAAAGAGTAACCAGGAGTGTAGCTCCTTTAGTGACAAATTTCGGAAACTCTTTGTCTTTAGTGGCACAACAACAACATTTTCGGTGACGTTCAAAGCAGTCAAGACAGATTTGGAAAGTTGCGTCAAGCACTCAAAAGTGCTCAACTCAACCTCTTTTTCTCCAGGGCCAGAATGTTGACGTTCTGGTTTGGAATGTTGTTTCAAGCACTTCTTCACCAGCCATCAGAACTTCAACGTTCCAGCACTGGAACAAAGAGGTCCTGACACCCAAAGCAGGCTCAGAAAGTTGCTTCAAGCACATTTGGACAAAAAGCTTCCAAACCCTCTTTGTGTTTAATGGCACCACAACCTTGGCATTGTGTCACTGGAGACAACCCAGACATTGGAAAAATGTTTGATTACACTAACACAACCAGGACACTTTCTTGGAAAGCGAACACATACCGCCGTACCGCAAAGGATTTCATGAACACACACATTAGCACCGTCACCCTGTCGGGTAACCGGGGGACGCAGTGTTGTTGGGGAAGCAAGTGTGTGTGTTATTTCCTTGCTGTGTTTTTCAAAAGGATTATCTCCACTTTTACAGACTCGGCCTAAATAAATAAATAAGTAAAAATATTGCAGAGATCATCAAAACCTGTGCCGGCACGACAGGGGTCATGGCCCGCAATATTGGCGGCGTGATGAGGTCAGGAAGGGGCGACGGTTGTGTAAACGCTGATACCGAGTTGTGCATTTACTCCGGGCTCCAGGGGACGCTGCGGAGGTCAGGGTTGCTCCTGCGCTGGGAATGCACTTTAATTTCCCTAATCTCTCTCTGACTTTCTCGCGTGGTCTCCGGTCAGCGGATGTGTATGTGGTGATGGAATATGCACAGTAAACTCGCTTCCTCGCCTGTTCCAAATCAGGACGAGAATAGGAAGCCGAGATGTGTCTCAGAGTATTGAAAAATACACACACACACACATATACATATATTTCTGAGTGAAGCATCGACTGGAAGGTGCTTTTTTGGTGTCGCCAAAGACAGGCGACTCAGAGACAGGAGGATATTTCTAGGTTGAGGATGAAGCCGAATTTAAACAGACGCCCTTTTCTTTCGACGTCCTGCGGCACCTCCTGTAAACAGTGATATTTCAGGGCTACAAACGCTGCAAGAATCAGCCGTGTGTTGTGTTTAACTCTTTGTGAGGACTGGATGTTCTCACCGAGGCAGGAAGTGACACCCGGAGGCCTTTTGAGTGGCTTTCTTGGAGTGAAAAGTGTTGCTTTTACCAGAAATAGTTGCTGAAGTGAAGTGAGAGGTATCTACACAGGTTGTGCCCATCATCCACAGATAAACTCCGGCTTCAGTGACTACGTGTGGAAGGGGAAAACTGAGTTTTAGGTTCATAGCGTCATAAGTGTGCGACAGGAAATGCATTGACATCAGGTGTGCAAGGTTTGTTTACAAGACTGAAGATGGATACAGTCAGAGCGGTGATTCTTGTCTCCCTTATTCAAGCTTTGGTGCTTGATTGATTTAGGTGGTCACGACTATAACTCTAGCCATTCTCCCTACCCCTCTGTCTAAATGGGAAAATGGACACCCTCCCTCTACACCCTCCAAAACGGAGGGGGTAGGGCTGAGGGGTGAAATGGCATTCATCCTTCCTGTCGCCAGCGTCTCTGACTTTTATTTTTACCGTCAGTAATCTACGACTTGACGTTTTTGCGGTGGACATATTGCTTATATACAAGGGTCCTGGATAAACTGATTACAACGTGCCGTGACATCCTTGATGCTTTTATTAACGAGAGTAAACCAGATTCATTAGATGAGACGTGGAGGACGTTCCTCCGGCCTCGAAAAATGAAGTGCCAGCCCTCTCTCAGTTCCTCCTTCTTTCCCTCGGAGAGTAATTTAATTTTCTTTGTACATTTTCTTAGAACTCACCCCCTCCCTCCCTCCCTCATTTCTCCCTCGTTTCTCCCCTTCCCACGCTTAACACACCCGCGGTGGTTCCCCCGTGCAGGAAACCCAGCCTTCTGCAGGAAATCAGGCCAGGCCTTTTATTCGTAACTTGCGATGAAACAGAAATGTGATTTAAGGAGTCGTTAGGGTTTGAGATGTAGAAATGAGCATTGCTAATACGAATGTTTCTAGCTGTTAAAATGTCTCCTGTCAGCTTGTGAAACTGTGCAGTCGACTTGTAAAACGGGACAGACTTTCTGCAGTCAGCACGCGTTGCAGGGGAAGACGGGATGTGTTTAAGGATGTAATGGGGAACTCACACACTATAAGTGATATCTTTACATCTACATGTAGCTGACGCTGTTATCTGCAGTGGCACGGTGGTTAGTGCTGTCGACTCACAATAAGAAGGTCCTAGGTTTGATCTGTGTGGACATCCCACAGTCCAAAAGCATAAATTGCTCTGTTAAGTTGTGAGTGTGTATGTGTGTGACCTGCGATGTGTCCAGGGTTGGTTCCATGATAAGTCCCAGGATAGGTTCCATCCCCTGTGAACCTGACGGCTCGATTAATTGAATTTTAATCGATTTTCTACAATTTCCACTAAACTCACCTTTAAATGATAAACACTAACTGATATTTAATGTTGACAATTGTGTCGTTCCGGGTTTGTACCTCTCGTTCTCAGGTGGCACTGCAAAAATGCAAAACTAATTATCTTCTTGTAAATTATTAAGGGATTTTGCGAAGGACATTTTTTCTTGTTTTTTAGTGAGCTAAATTAAAAATGAGAAAATATACACAATTTGAAGTAAATAATTCTTTGAATAATTGGTTGAATAATTTTTGGAAAACTTAATAGTGTTGGAAAATTTCAGATTGAAATAAGACAAATTTCTTAAATTCTACGATTGTTCTATGATTCCTTCAGTTCTATGATTTTTGGCATGACATTTTTGTCATTTTTATATTTTTGCTACTTTTGCTTTTGTATTTTCCGCTCTGAAGCGGTGGTTTAACGTCCCTCTCTGGTTATACCGTAGATACTGACGCAGGAAGACTGGAACACGGTGCTGTATAACGGTATGGCCTCCACCACTCCCTGGGCCGCACTCTACTTCGTCGCTCTGATGACTTTCGGCAACTACGTGCTCTTCAACCTGCTAGTGGCCATTCTGGTGGAGGGATTTCAGGCCGAGGTAAGCTTGGGTCAAACTGCAAACGTTCTACAGATTACAATGAGTGCCAGTTTCCAATCGTCCCCACTTCATGTCGCCACTTCGTATCTCCGAATATTTTCAAGTCCCCACTTCGTATTGCCCAATGTTTCATTTCTCCTTCACTTCACCTAATATTTCAAACCCGTACTTCTCCTCAAAATGGGTTTTGGTTTTTGGTTTTAATGTAAATAACAAACAAAGAATATACAGATTGAGCCATCTACCTAAGTCCTATTTTTGGGTTCTTTTTTTTTATTTGAGCACAAAATTTTTTGCTTTTAAATTAAAAAACGAATGTATGGGGGAAAAAAATGAATGTGGAACTCCTACTTAAAGGGAACTGCAACAATTGAGTCAAAGGGAAATTAAAGCACATGTCAGTCTTTGAGGGATAAAAATGGTTTTAACTAAAAGTTTTGAGAAGTCAGTTCTGAGAACCTTCACACATTGTCCATATAGACCAAAAAAGACGTGTAAGTTTTTAACATTAACCACGTAGCACTCTAAGAACCTCGTATCATCGGGTAATAAAACAAGGTTCTTAATCGAGGTGCTGGTCCTCTTTCGACTCTGCTTTATCCAATTAATGTGGCAGTTATCCCCAGGTGGAAACTCAGGCACCTTCACGGCAGCTTCACCTGCTGCAGTCTAGCAAACGGCGTAGGGCTGAGAAGGCACGAAAATGGAAATTTTGGGGGAACAAATGTTAAAAGCCACAGAGCAGAGCGATAACAGCAGCAGCCTCGGCTTCCTTTGACTGGGGAAAGCGTCTCCGAGCGACTTCTCGTGGCAGATTAAGGAGGCTAGAGCCGAGCCGTCGCATTGTGCTCCCCTCCGTCCTTCCTTTCTTTATCTTGTTCGTCAGAGGGTGAAACCGAGTTCAGCGAGGCTGAGTCGATGCGTTGCATAACAGGGTGGCGTATAAGGGTTAGCTCGGCAGGTGCAAGAAATTTGTCTACTCCCGTTCTACACAAATTTAGCTCAAAAATGAGTCGACGTTTGGCTAGAGTTTAATTTCCCAGCAAAATTCGGGCTGTTAATGTTTGTTGAGGTTTGAAAACAATGTGCATTGTTGACATTTGGCAAATCCGTCACAAAAATTTACAAAAATGCGATAATTTCGCTTTGACAAATTCCACTTTTTTTCTTTTTATCCGGGAGAGCAAAGATGAGGATGACATTTTCATCTCGGGTGTTGATATCACGTTTCAGGCTAAAAAGCATCAATTCTAAATCTAAAAGCATGAAGAATGAGAAGCGAGGAGAAAATTAAAACCCCAAAATCATGTTTTTTTGCTCGATGTTCATGTATTAAACCAAAACGAAAAACAAATAGCGCATTTTCCAATTTTGCACTCAGATCTAAAAACAAAAGTGTTCTGGCATGACAAAATTTAACAAAATCACAGTTGTGGAAGTATTTCTCTTTGTAGAAAATGTTATATATTTATATCTAATTATATCTGTATATATAGACCAAAAAATATAACATTTTTGAGTGCATATATATTTACACTTAGTAGTATGGTAGATAAGGTGCTCTTATCATACTTTTCTACGTGCTAGGATGCATCTCAGGAAATAGCTGGGGTTGTATCTTAACGCACTAGGTAGTCACCCGCGCCCTATTCGACTTGGTACACCACATAGGGCGGGAAGTGGCTTTCTCTTAAAATGTTGTGCACTACGCTGGAAATGCTCCGCCCTCACTCCGATCTGCTTTCACGCTCGCTTGACTTGGTGCTGTGTTAATAATATTAGTTATGGCGTTATTTTGGTGACAAAATTCTAAATGCACAGTGAAGCTTTGGGGAAAAAGAATATCTTTTTTTTATGCGCTCAACTGTCGGCAGATATAAGCATGAAAAATATCAGATATTGGCCAGTAATTCCCATATCGTGCAACTGATACATTTGATGGATGCTGTACATATTTTTTGAGGTCCTGATTTCTTTGCATTTAAATTAACAAACATATCAACGAATGCTAACATTTACACTGCAGAAAAGCAGAGACGAGAGAGAGACGGTAGAGCAGTAACATGTTGAAGAATTTAAGGAAAGGGGGAGGAAAGAAGATCCTTATGAAGAGAGCAGGAATGCGGGGAAGAAAAGAGTGAACGCTGACTGTAGAGAGGGGAACGACGAGGATCACATGGACGAGGGATGAAAATGAATCTCCTTCTCCTTGTTTATGACTCACTCTTTTAAAAGAGGAGATAAGAGGACAAAATCAGGCTGGACTCCAAACTGGAAAACAAGTCCTGATAGCTTCCTCCGGCTTTCTGTGGCCATCAAACGGACATGGTGTGTCCTCACTGTGCTGAAAAGTGTGTGTGTGTGTGTGTGTATTTTCTCACATGTGAAAATGTGTGTGCTTTACCTGAACGCAGCTGTTATGGGAATATGTTTGTGTGTACACATGTCTAAAACCCAAATGCTTCCCTCAGTTCCTCTTTTGCTGAAATTGTTTCTTTTATCTTTTTCCCTCTCTTTTGTTGAAAGGTAGCGCAGACACATACACACGCTAAATATGGGCAGGATTCAGACTCCACTCAGCCGATTATTTCCTCCCTTTTGGCACACAGGACATTCTGTCCATTTTTGGAGCAGAGAGTTCTAATGGCCAGTGTTCCATTTTCAGGCAGTGAGAGAGGACAAATTGATTAAATCCTAAATCACGATTATTGTATTCTCGCCTCTGGACCAAGAGGTTTTGGGGTTCGAATCCTACCTCCAGCACTATCATCACTGAGCAAGACCCTTAACCCCAAGTTGCTGCAGGGAGACTTTCCCTGAAATTAGTAAAATGGAAGTTGCTCTGGGTAAAAATGTCTGCTAAATGCTGTAAATGTCAATGTAAAGGTAAGAGAGCTACTTATATTTACCCTTCTGTCTAATCAAGGAGTACACGAAGAGACAGACCTACCTCTACCTAGTCGAGAATCTCATCTGGTCACTACCACCTTTTCTTGCTCTTTCACCACTTGGCAATTGTCATTTTATTTCACAAACCAGCCTCAGCACCAGCCCTTGCTGAAGGTAGAGGAAGAAATCACTACAATTTGACACATTTGTAGTACTGGAGATCTGGCTCAGAAGGTTCTTTTTGATGGCTTTATTTCACTGTAATCTCTGTTTCCCTGTCCCGCTCATCCTGTTCTACTCCTGTCACTGTGTTACTCTTTTAGGGTGATGCTAGTCGATCGGAAAGTGACGATGATGTTCTGTCCTTGGTGTTTGATGAAGAAGATAAATTGAAAGAACTGTTAAGCTCAGGTTTGTTCTTGTCTGTCAATCTGTCTGTAGAGTTTGTTGTTACACACCTGACTGTAGGCCAAAGCAGCAATGCCCTCGCACAATTTCAGGTCTTTGTGATGTTTTCTAGTCCTTCCTTTATCATCATTGAGCAAAAGAAAATAGGACCAAGCACCAAACTCAGTGGAACACCATTACTGAGTTAATTAATTGTGTATGAATATATCACTGTTTTGTAAAAATGTCTCAGAATATGATTTGTAGCAGGAGAAAAACGCACAGAAGCTCTGTTCAGTTAGGATTATATTTCAGATGAAAGACCCATATTCAAGTGAAAATATCAACCAGACAAAAGCTGAGAAACATTTAGTTTGTTTGTGGAAAAAGAGAGCAGGAGAAACCATCACTAAAGAAAGAAAGGTGAAAGAAAAGAGGACAAATCACCGAACCCTGTTGAACCCCAGCACTGAGTTTGTTGACTAATTTTGACTTTGTTTGACTCTAGGGCCAGAGGTAAAAATGCAGACACTGATGCCCATCTCCAATGGCCACCTGGAGCCCAGAGCGGCTATGCCCCCATATACCATGCACCCACATTCCAGTGCCACACCCAGGACTGAACTCTCCCATGTTGACTGCCAGTCACGGCGGAGCAGCAACGCCTCCAATGAGCTCCATGACCAGAGATCACTGGTTTGTAGAGCTTGGAATCAATCCTTACCACCTCTGTGTTCCCTTTATCTGTTTATTGTAATTTTATTGTTATAGCATTGCTAATGCTAATGGAAGAAATTGCTGCTAGGCGCTAAATAGGTTGAAGTTAACTGGCATTCCCTCTTTGCAGTCAAGTCTGTGGGGAAGTCGTCGCTCTAGCTGGAACAGCTTAGGCCATGCACCGAGTCTGAAGAGGCGTGGCCAGTTGGGAGAACGCGAGTCACTCCTTTCAGGAGAGGGTCTGGACAGCGTTGATGATGATCAGTCAGAAGAAGGCAAGTCCAGCAGGACAGGCAGCTTGGGTGGAGTCTCACGCCTGGAGTCACTCGATGTGCCAGACTTTCTGCAGGTTCCGCCCATGCCACGTCCCTATGCCGAATGCAACGGCAGAGCAGAAGGATCCTTCCCCTCTACCCCGTACACACCTCAGCGGGAACCTTTACCTGCCCCTGCTGAGGAGGAGGAGGAGGTGGAAGAGGTTTGTGCAAGTCTCAGTCTTTTGGATCTTGTAATGTTTTGTAAATTTATTTCAGTTGTATGATGTAAAGTTTATTTTGTGTAGTTAATTTATGTTCAAGAGGTCAGTGCAAGCTCCAGGTCACAAGGCTCAGTAGGAGCCGGGTGATCATGCAGTAAAATTCAGTGAGCTCCTGCCAGGTCCAGGTACAAGTCCAGGTGAAGAAACCAATGGCAAGGTGTGTTTAGGTTCTTCTCTTGGAGGATTCTGGTGATGCAAGATCTTTTCAGGTCTGGCACAAGGTGTCTAGGTCCTTCAATGGCCCTTGCTAGGATTCTGGAGTAACAAGGTTAACGCAGCAACAAATTAAGGCCAGGGTGTCTAGATCCTTCAGGGACCCTTGAAAGGGTCTCATTTAGCAAATTCTCTGAAGGTAAGAGATAAGGAACCAGGCAATGGCAGGTGCTCTTTTTCCTCTTGGTAGTATTTTGGTGCAGGTCTAGGACCAGGGACCAGGGAAGGGCAGGTGGTGTTTACTCTTGATAGAATTCTAGTGATGCAAGATCTTTGAAAGGCTAGTATGAGGAACCAGGGAATGCTACGGCTGTCTATGTTCTTCAGTGACTTATGCTAGGATTCTGGAGCAGGTCTGGGACAAAGAATCGGGGCGGCAGGGAGTGTCTACTTCATCACTTACTCTTGGTCGAACCTTGCCTTCATCTGGTTTTCATTTTGTATCCCAGTAGGTTCAGTCAATATTTTTTTTCCACATAACGTAGAATGTTTAAATTGGGTTTTCTGTTCCTGCATGTGTTTTAGAGCTGGTGTCTTATGCTGAAGAGGATATTAGAGCCGTATAAACCTCAGTGGTGCAGAGACCATGAGGACTGGTCACTATATCTATTCCCACCCCAAAATGGGTAAGTGTTAGTATGTAAACCATTGTCATTTTTTAAATTCTTGATCATATTTAAAATTTGTGTTTTGTCTCCTTGCTGGTTCTCTTTTTCTTCACTATCCCTATCACTGTATTTCCCTCTCTGCCTCTGTACAGGTTCCGTGTCCGCTGCCAGAAGGTCATCACTCATAAGATGTTTGACCACATCGTCCTTATTTTCATCTTCCTCAACTGCATCACCATCGCCCTGGAGAGACCTGACATCCAGCCCTACAGCATGGTGAATGGACACTTATCAAACCCCGGCACCTAAACAAAGAGCGACTTCCATCCCCTTTTTACAGAGACAGTCTTTGTGTGTTAGCAAAAGTAAAAATTGGCTCCATTCTTGCTTTCTTTCAGGAGCGCGTCTTTCTCAGCGTCTCCAACTACATTTTTACTGCGATCTTCGTTGCTGAAATGACTGTCAAGGTAACACATGCTACATTTTTGTAGCCATGGTAATAATTAAAAAAAATTCCATCATTTGTACAGATGCAGGACAGTGAGCCTGATCGTTTTTTAAGCTTGGCAAGAACATCATCACGTACAAGGGATTTGCTTTGGTGGTTGGAGCCAAGACAGAATGAGAAAAAAGTCTTAATATAAAATACAACATTGACAGTGTGCTAACTTCAAGAATGTACAAATCTATGTCCAAATCTGTCACAATGGACGTCTCCTGTGGGTTGTGGTTTTTATTTCGTTTACCGTGTTCGTGACTTGTTATAAAATGTGAGTAGACATGTTTGATCTTCCCCTCGAGGGCTTACCACTGCACCACTGTGACGCCTACCTGGATTATGCGTTTAATGTTTTGTGTATGTGTGTATTGGGGGATTAGGTAGTAGCCATGGGGCTGTACCTGGGTCCAGGATCATACTTGCAGAGCAGCTGGAATGTTCTGGACGGCCTGCTGGTATTCGTGTCCATCGTGGACATCCTAGTGTCGCTGGCGTCGTCCGGAGGCAACCGAATTCTGGGCATCTTGCGAGTGCTGCGTCTCCTACGAACGCTGAGGCCTCTCAGGTGGGGGCACTAATATTGGCATTAATTTTGTACATTTTCTATACATTTATTACTCATCCCTTACATTATGTTATATTTCCAATAGATCATTTTGTAATAATATGTTCATAAAACGCTGCTTTGTTTAGTGTTATACGCTTAATAAAATCCAATTGTTGGGGGTCCAAGCACAAAGTGCTGTGAAACCCTCTTGTAATTGTTCTGTTTCATTATTATTGTTAAGTAGGAATGGTGTGCATCTAGGTAGCCTATAGACCCACAAGTGTAGTAATTGGCGCTATAGCAAAAGAAAACTTGTTTTGACCTCTAGGGGTCTACATAAATTTATGTGATGTATAATTTACATAAAATTATAGAAATTCTTACATGAATACTGTTAAGAAGTTACTTTCTTTATAAGCTCAACTTACTAAAGCTGTCGTAATAAAGTAGCTTCACTACCAAGTCCCAAATTTCTTTTTCCTATGTCTTTCAACTTTATTGTTCTACGTTCTAACTCCATGTCTTGATATGATTAATGTAGTTATGTAGTTTTATCCTATGTCAGAACACAACAGCATCAGCAGTGTGTGGGTGTGCATCTATGACATACACATACACTGCTGAAGATCAGGGCTGACCCTTTATGCTGCATTTTTGCGGCTTTTTCTTGGACCCCGCTCCTTGCAGCTTGCGGCTATATTTGTTTGTATTTAAATTGTCTTCTTCCATGACCATCTCCCTTTAATATTCAATACCTATTAAGTTGTTTACATATATACTTATTATATGAATATCCTTAACATATCCCTTTTTTGACGGTAGGGTCTTGACCCCATTAAGCAAATCTCCATGGCTTTGGGCAAGCGAAAGGCTTTATGGGATATTATCAAAAATAATGAATGAGAAACCGTTGTAAGAAGTGTACTAACAGTGCCTGGCAGCAAGGGGGCGCTGAGTAGAGCTTTGAACTTTGTGATTCATTGAGTTGAGTCATTGCAACGCCATGTGTACTCGTATGTGTGTGTGTTTGTTGCTGGACAGAGTCATAAGCCGTGCTCCCGGGCTGAAGCTGGTGGTGGAGACGCTGATCACGTCCCTGCGGCCGATCGGAAACATCGTCCTCATCTGCTGCGCCTTCTTCATCGTGTTCGGCATTCTGGGAGTCCAGGTATATAAGCTTTTTTTAACATCTACAGTAAGGCTCATTTCTGCAAAGTTTGTGATGATTGGTGCCTGGATATCCTGCTAGAAAATGGTCAAACATTGATAGACGAGGTACCTTTACCAGTCCTTCCGATCACTGAACATCAAAATTGTACTGACGCTAAAGTCCTAAAATCAATTTTTGTAAAAGTAAAGAACCAAGAAGTTGTGGGTTTGAGTCTGGCTCCGTCCTCCCACCATTGAGCCCCCTTAACCCCAGGCTGCTCCTGGGAAGAGACTGTACCTTTAATTTGGAAAATTGAAGTCGCTACTGGATACGTGCCATGAATTGTAATGGTATCTCTGGAAAATTTCCCAGAATTTTCATTGACATCACAGTTTATGTTTCTGTGGATTGATGAGATCAGAAGATGAAAAACAAGTCATTAGGATTCCCGAAACCAGTTTTACTAGCTGCACGATTGTCATACAATGTGGCTAATAAAATAAACCACCATTCCATACATATTAGACACTTAATCTAATAACAGAAAGGAACTGACTTTTTTGCTGAATCGTGACATTGTTGAGCTACTGAGGTCACGTTTACGCCGGGTATTTACAGAAACTTCTATTTCCCCCCTCTCCGTTTTTAATAATATCCTTGTTCACACCTAATCGTTTTCAAAAAAGTATTAATTCAGATAATTACGCAGTCAAGAGCTATTTTGAGCATGCCAAACCTGTAGGCGGCAGTGTAACGAAAAGCATAACGTATGTTAGCCAATCAGAATCCTGAACAAAATAAAACAACGAATGACACGACTTCCTGTTCCTTCCTAGCGCAAACATGGCGTGGGGTTCGTTTGTGTGGAGAGCATCCATAACGATCATCCAAACCAGCTGTATGCAAATGTCGTGCAGCTGACGCTAATACATTCTTGGTCACATATTGTGACGTTTAAAAACTATAAACTCCGTTTTCCTCTGTCTACATGCAGATGTAAAAACTGAGTTTTCCCAAATCTCCACTTTGGCCGGAGGTTTCAGAAATAATTCTTTTTGGCTATGTGTAAACGTCATCAAAGCACATTAGAAGTGTGTCCAACTAGCCACGTAGCTACTAATAAATAAAATCCAGGGACTTCAACTATCTCAGCGACAAAGTCCTTTACAAAAATGTTAGGCTTCGGGCAAACAGTTGCCGTTAACCGTTGGTTCATATTTTCACCTGCATATTAGTTTTGTGGTGGACTTGTGGCAAACTTCTGGCAAATTTGTCACCATAAGTCCACTACAAGTTTGTTGTTACTGGCTAATTGTTTTGGCGAACGCATTTACCACTAGTGTGCCCTGCGATGTGTTGGCGCCTGCCCAAGGTTGGTCCCCACCTTGCGCCTCTAAGTTCCTGGGATAGGCTCTGGTCCCCCCGCGAGCCCGGTTGGAATTCAGCGGTTCGGAAAATGAATGAATGAAGGATTTACCACTAGTGGGAATTTGTCACGGTTGTCAGAACATTGCTTCAAGTTTGTCACTAGTGGCTGACAATGCCACAAACTTGTGGCAACATATTCTAGTTTTTGTAAGAGTTCTGAATTACGTTGAACATTTAGTTTATTTGAAAAGTGTCAGTTTGGTAACAACGATAAACTTTTCCTTCCTTAGCTCTTCAAGGGAAAGTTTTATCACTGTGAAGGTCTTGACACACGAAACATCACCAACAAGTCAGAGTGTCTACAAGCAAAGTACCGCTGGGTGCGCAGGAAGTACAACTTCGACAACCTGGGACAGGTATTTTTACACAACATACGTTTTTATGATTTCTTTAATTTAGTTTTACATTTTTTGTGGGTTACTCTAGCTAAAACTTAAACTCAAATGGACTAACCTAATTGTATTTGTATAATTTTATAATCCATTACAAATTATTCAGTCCCTTCAAGATTTTGCGGGCCTTTTTTGAGATTGTTGCAGCCTAAAATACTAGATTTTGTGGCAGCTTTTCTAGATAAATTGTGATGAAAGTTGTAGTGTCTTTAGCCTTTTTGTCGCAATAAAGTTGTGGAAAAATTTGCTCTCCCTTTATAATGATCCTTTAACAATTACTTAAAATGAAGGGAACAAAACCCTATTATTTTTTTAACCATTAATCATTTAGTTTTTGAAGGTAAATGTGAGGCGTTTGTATCACACATTTCCTGCGTCTTCTAAACATAACAAGGAAGTGAGTATGCTGATGTTTGGCTCCACGTTTTGTGGGAGACGACCATAATTGGTCAAAAATTGTGGACAAATTGTGGTATTTGGTCAAAATTGCACGCTAGTAATAATTCCGTGGGGATTGGCTGAGTTTGTGTTAATAGTTCTTATCACAACATCGCGAAATCCTGGAGGGTGTGATAATTGTAGCTTCTAACTTCTGGTTAAACTGTAGAAGTTGCATGTTTTTCTAGTTTTCTAATTACTCTAGGGATCATCTGGGAACAAATAAAATAAGCTCATTTATGAAGATTAATTATTTACTGAACATTATTCTTTTATTCATTAATTCCTAGACCTATATTTATATGAAAACCTTATTTGTCCACCTTTATATTGTTCCCAAAACTACTTACCTTCGCTCTCTCTCTCACACACACACACACTCACTCCAAAGCAAACAAACAGATTACTGAGCATTTTAATTACAAGTTCTTCATGTTCGTTTCTCAAACACAAGCTTCTGTTTTCTTCTGAAAACATTTTCATCTTCGTGAGAACATGCACAAGCGAGGGACATTTGGATTCCGCAGAGTGCTTAAAACAAACACACGCACCAGCAGATTAAAGGCCATTTTAATTTCCTTTTTCCCCCCCCAGTTAGGTTACGAATTGCCCACGGCCCTTTGATAACTTTCTTGCTGCTAAAGTCCAAGTGAATTTCGCGGTTAAGTTGCCATAAAATGCGGACGGAATTATGGCCGACTCACAGCGCCCATGTTTATTACTTCCGTTACACTCGGTTACGTTTTATTCCACCGTCTTTGCTTGGCTCGGATTGTGCCGCCGCCCCGAGGCTTGATGCAGGCTGTTTTTTAATTTATATTTTTTGTCTTTGCGTGTGCTTGTGTCAGGCGCTGATGTCGCTGTTCGTGTTGTCGTCGAAAGACGGCTGGGTCAACATCATGTACGACGGACTGGACGCGGTGGCCGTGGACCAACAGGTGTGGGTCTCTTTGTGTGTTGTTTGTGTTTCATTTCCACCTTCCCTGCTCTTTGTCCTGCTACTTTTTTGGAGTGCTGAAAGTGAACACAAGGTTTCAAAATTTTCTGTGGTTCAAGCTGCTTTTTTAGGACTCTTCAAAGTGTGGGATTTTGACGGTTGGTTTTGAGTTGCCAACTTTTTCAGTTCCGATGCAGATATTTGGACTTTGTGTATCTGTCGAACCAGTTTTTACCAGTTTTTAATAAATAAGCGCCTGTTTACATGTATGCAGATATTTTTATGAACGTTTGGGCCTTTCGTTTACACGTGAATGCAGTTTTTGCCACCTCAAAAGCATATTTTTAAAAAAGCCCTGCAAATTGAAGATTTTGCAGAACGTCGGATTCTGGGGATACGTCGAAACGAGTAAAACACAGTTTTCTTAAAACAATGACGTGTTGAGTTCTATTGTGCGTGTGCTTTTAAGGACTTGTGTCCACCAAATTCTAGACTGTGTATGTCTCGCCCCTTCCTCGATTTTGATTGGCTACCAAGGGAGAAGGGACATTGACCAACCTAGCGCTGATCTAATAGTTGAACGGATTTCAGCTTAAAGCGCTCTGAGTGCTGCGGTAAAAAAAACGTCTCTACCAACAGCTTTTTTTCCGCTGAAGGCGATTAGTGCTCTGAGCGCTGAAGCTCATAGGATTTGTATTAAAAATAGGCACTGCCAGCGAAAAAACATGTTTTGTGGACACAGGCCCATATACCTTAAATTCCTTACATTACCACATGTGACTATGAAGTAGGCTACTGATCCACGCTAGGCGTGTTGCCTGCTATTTGCTGACGGAAAAAAAACATAACACAGACAAGTGGTAAACATTTGAGTTTGGAATCATTTTGTGTTCTAGTGTGTACGGTTATTTTTTTAAATCTGAATGTCATGTAAACACAATTTTAAAAAATAAATGTATAAAAAATGTATGGTAGGTAGTGCACATGGAAAGTCACATGTGCCCTATTTGACTTGGTACACTACATAGGGTGTGAAGTGAGGAAGAAATATGTCTTTACACGCCCAACTCTGCCTTCCTCATTAATCGGTATTGACGGAAATATGCATAAAGGATATCGGTATCGGCCAATAATTCCCTGTCGTGCAGCCCTAGTTACTTTTAATTTTAGTGAGTGCTATGGAGAACGGAGGGAATCGTTATCAGAAAAATCCGCCCCGTTTTCAAGAGCTTGCCCACACACACATTCTCTCTTTCACTCTTAAACGTACACACAAGCCGTGCTGAAACAATAGATATATTGTGCAGCTGTAGCAGGAGCCGGCAGTTGAGTGTAGACAAGTATCAATTGCATTTCCGTAGAAAAGTGACATACACAGTCTATAAATAACACAGTCCCTCAGCCACTTTTCCTCCCTCCTTTTGTCTCTGTTTTCACCCCGATAAGCTCTTCTCGGCTCTCCTCTCCCTCCCCTTCCCTAGCCCCTGACAGTTGTTCTCTCTCTCCCTTTCGCATCACGCTCCCTGCGAAAGTCACACCTTCTCTGAGAAAACAACGTCACCTTCCTGCCGTCGTCGTCTGTCCCTTCGTCCTCCCTCTTACTCCCCGTCGTTCTTGGAGACAAACGAGCAAACTGTCCAAGGACAAACCCCGGCACGGGTAGAGGGGGCGAAATGGCGCGTGGAGCGGGAAGAGTGTTTAAGAGGGATTGGTCCCTGTGGCCACGGGCTGAAACAGACTGTTTACTGGACTGATTAATTATTGTTTGTCCTTCTCTTTTGTAAAAACAAGAAATGAATACATAAACAAGAGCGGAAAATCTCCCACTGTGTCTTCTTTGCTTTGAGCATATGTTCACATCAGCTTTGTCTATGCCTTTTCTCACTGTTGATGCCTGTTTTCCTCTTTCTTTCTTTCTTTCTCTCTCTAGCCCATAAGGAACCATAACCCATGGATGCTGCTGTACTTCATTTCCTTCCTGCTGATCGTCAGCTTCTTCGTGCTGAACATGTTTGTGGGCGTGGTGGTGGAGAACTTCCACAAGTGCCGCCAGGACCAGGAGGAGGAGGAGGCCAAGAGAAGGGAGGAGAAGCGACAGAAACGCATGGAGAAACGACGCAGGAGTGAGTGTGTGTGAGAGAGCTGGAATGTGTGTATTTGTGTTTGTTGAATTACCTGCACGTGCAAAGTTCAGGGTGTTCACAAGCGGTACATCCACACCAATCTGTGTGTTCACATGTCACGACACAGAGGGACTGTCCCATTTCGGAGGAGCCAGTGAAGCACCTTGCTGCAAATGTGTTGCTTCAGCAAAGCACCACTTGCTGCCAAATCTGATTATGCAGTGGGTGACTCGCTTCTGCAGTACATAACCAAACCTCAGGGTCGTAGCTAGCTTCCAAACAGTTAAGGCAAGTGAGGAGGAAATGATTACATCCATTGGCACAACACTCTCAACATCGGAAAGTTCTGAACCAATTAGTAATGTCCCTGGAAGACCTGGAAGTCCAAACCTTGTTTCAGATGAAGCCAGCTCTAGAATTCCAGTTTCTCTGCCTCTTCCCTGTCCAATCCAGTATTTGCAAATTGATCTGGAAGATCTTTATGGTTTGCATTCCCAGCATTTAGCAGACTGTCTTATCCTGAGTGACATGGAACTCTAGATGAACTTGAGGTTAAGGGTCTTGCTCAGGATCCCAGAGATGGACTTGCTAGATGTAGGATTGAAACCTCTCGGTCTGTAGGCAAAGATCCTACCACTAGGCCACCATCACTATACAAGAAGACAAATAACTTTGCTAAGGTCTGCTGATCAGCCTCTTGTCTATTCGTTCCAACATTCCAAACCGTCAGTCACTCTGGATGGAACACGTCACCTGCTGTTGCTAGTTGCAGAGGCTTTACTTTGCTTTTCATCCTCACCAGTTCAGACCCTGGCAGACGCTGATGTCAAGCCAGTCAAAGCATCCAACCTTCTGGTTGCTAGAAAGTAGCTGGGATGTTGTGAGCTGTTAGTTCAGGACTGCTAGTGAGACTGGCATTCCCAGCAAATTTCTGCTAGGCGTCACAGATGAACTCACCCTTCAGTTCCATTCTTCCACCAACTTCTCCAAACTCAAGAAGAAACAGCCAAAGAAGTCAGGCAACTGAAGAGTCAACTTACCTCATCAATCTTGTTCAGCACGTCCACGCCATGGATGCTCCCTCATTGTAGCCTCTAACTTCGGATGGGACAGATAGGTAACTGGATTGGTAACCACCAGTACAGGGTGGTAAAGAATTATGGCTTAGGTCTCACATCAGTGCACTGTCATATACGTACTTCTTTGTTACCAAACAAAGTCATGTACCAGGTCTCCACGGTCACTTCTCTAGCATTCCTCCCTTTTGGGATCCGGGAATGTAAAACTCAGCTGTCACTGCATTGTTCCAACGGCATCGCATCGGCATCAGAACAGGATTGTAGTCCATCCACCACTGTAAAACGAAACAAGGGATGACAGGACCCAGAGGGTTAAAGTGTCATCTTTTGCTGTGGTGGACTTTGCCGAGCTACTGTTATTCTCATCCGTTCCCCCTGCAGGTCACCGATCGGCTAGGTCCTGTCACCTTTCTGGTGTCTGATGGGTCGACATGGAATGATACATGCCTCCATAAAGATGAAAGAATGGTCTGGTGTCTGGGGGCAGGCCACTATGTCGGCTGGACGGCCTGTAGAGAAAACCACACAATGTAGGGTCTGGTCCGGGCCAGAAATAATTTTCGATGCGACATTTTTGGGAGGTGAGATGGGCTGTTGGGGGGATGGAGGAAGTCTGGTTTATTTTTAGAAGGCAACTCAATAACTCAAAAGTTTGCTAAGGTTGTATTTTTTGTTCTGTGTTTCCAAAAACAGTTCTATGTGATATATTACTTAATTACAATTTTAGAGCGGCACAATGGTGCAGTGGTTAGCAGTGTTGCCTCACAGCAAGAAGGTCCTGGGTCTTTCTGTGTGGAGTTTGCGTGGGTGTCTGTGTTTGCGTGGGTTTTCGGGCAGGTTTTTTCTGGGTGCTCGGGTTCCTCCCACAGTCAGTGGGGCACTTGATAGTGTAACGGTTAGAGCGTTCACTTGGTGATGAGAAGATCGCCAGTAAGAATTCCAGGACCGGTATAGGTATAACTGAGGTACTCATGAGCGAGGTACCATCCCCGACCACTGCCCATGTCAGCTGCCCACTGCAGTACATGGGTCACATTTGGTTGTGATGTACTGTGTGCCGTGCTGTGCTCACAGTGATATGTTGGCGCACACCTAATGTTGGTCCCTGCCTCACACCTGTACCCCCGGGTTGGCACCGGTCCCCACGACTGTGATTGGGATTAAGAGGTTCAGATAATGAATGAATGAATTTGCGGAAGCATAAAAATGGTCACATAAATAAGTTAACACACACATGCCCCAATGGAGGTGCATTTTACTGCCGCATTGCTGATCTGGCCACAGACACAGGCTCAGTCTACTCCAATATCTCTAGCCCACTTTCTCTCTCACACATAAGCAAAAACACACACACACACACATACCATCTTCCCTCTCAAAGACACCTTGAACAGTCAGAGCTGTGATGGATGGAGGGGGACACTCAGCTGGACACTTTTATGATCTCACAGATGACTCGTCTGTTTCCCAACTGTGACTACACACACACACACACACACACACCTTGCCATGCTTGCGTTTTATTTTACAGGTCAGATAAAAACTGGGTCAGTGTGCTCGTCTCTGAAATGAACTATTAAGCTCTCACATCTCTCGGACCCACACACACACACACACACACACACACTCATAAACACACACACACACACACTAAATCTTCCGCTTCTTATGAATGTCCTCAAAGCCAACCAAGGACAAGCAATAAGAATATTTATGAATTTTCAGACATTCCAGGCCCGGACAGACGTCAGGCTGTAAATATTCTCTCTCTCTCACACACACATACACACGCACATCTTCTGTTTCCTCACACCACCTTTGTCACACACATACACACACACACTCAAAGGAAGGACACATAGCCCCTGGGTACGGACATGCTATTGTTGTGCAACTTTTGTGGAGCTCCATTTTTCAGCAGCTTTAAGCAGAGTAATGACCGTCATGACTAATGAGTCTCCTTTGTATGTGTGTGTGTGTATGTGTGTATGTGTGTGTGGTGTGTGATCAGAGGCCCTCCAGAGGCCCTATTATGCAGACTATTCGCCCGCTCGGCTCTACATACACACGCTCTGCACCAACCACTACCTGGACCTCTTCATCACCGTCATCATCGCCATCAACGTCCTCACCATGGCCATGGAGCACTATGACCAGCCCAAGGTACCACACACACACATGCACCAGCACACACTCACCATGACCATGGAACACTACTACCAGCCCAAGGTACAACACAGACACACACACACACCAACACACACCAACACACACTCACCATGGTCATGGAACACTACGACCAGCCCAAGGTACAACACACACACACACCAGCACACACTCACCATGTCCATGGAGCACTATGACCAGCCCAAGGTATGAGACACACACACTAACACACACTCACCATGATCATGGAGCACTATGACCAGCCCAAGGTACAACACACACACACCTATACACACACACTTACACACTTATTATGTCCAAGGAGCACTATGACCAGCGCAAGGTACAACACACACACGTATACACACTCTCACCATGTCCAGGGTTTACTACGACCAGCACTATGACCAGTCCAAGATTCTACCAACATTTACTGAAAAATGTTATATATTTTGTTGGTCATTTTCTATTTCTAGTATCTGGAGGAAGCCCTGAAGTATTTCAACTACGTCTTCACACTGGTCTTTGTGATCGAGTCGGTGCTGAAGCTGGTGGCTTTCGGCTTCAGGAGGTTCTTCAAAGAGAGGTGAGGCTTCATGTAGCAGACGTGGAGAAGCAAATATGACCAGAAGTGTGGTGTAATATAACCACTGGACAGAAACGCACAAAGCGGGACGTCCAAAGTGAACATACACAATCATGGAGATTTTGTGCGCAGTTCTCCTTGTCCTTATAGCAGTATGGTTTATACAGTTACATACTGTATGTTTGCAGACATGTTTGAGCATTTGATGCGTCAGCTTTAAAATATGATGTTAGTCATTTTGCTACGACGAAGACGTGCTGCGAAGGAGAGCTCTCCTTGGAGCTCCACTTTAACCCATGGCTTATTTCTAGCACTGGCTATACACGTCCGTGTGTGTTGTGTAGTTATCCATACAATCATTTCCCATAATAATGCAGGACAATGACGGGAGCTCGTTAAATCCAGAAAGGTATGCTTTTTGCAGCTGGGTCGGCTCGAGGTCGGGCTGCTTTCACACCTTAAATCAAACGTGTCAGAGTTGGTTTGGAGCAGAACCGAGACCACGTCTTCAGCTGGGACGCAGAACTAGTATTAGCTGAGAGAATTTTTCCAGACCTTTTTACAAACTGTAAAAATCCCTGTAATCGTTACAGACATTGTCTGTGGCGCATTCTGATGGGACTGAAAAAACTGAGAGGCTCTAGTAATAATTCCTTTAATCCCACGTCTTCATGTGAAACATCCAAATAGTTTTTTGCCGAGTTGAAAATGATGTAGATTTTGTGTAGTATGGTATAGAAACTTTAAATCTAGAAAAATTTGGTGGTTTTCGAAACCACGACTTTTCTGAACCGGAAAGTGGGCCATGTCTAAATGTGCTGCGTCTGACGTCACTTAAATCACCTTAAATGCTCTGTTTCAACTTCAGCAGATCCTCTTGACCACGACCTCTAAATGCATTAACCTTATGAGAGCTCAGGCTGCAAACTGTGTAAATTTGAATGCTCACAAATTTCTCATCCCCTCCCCCCACCATCGCTCTCCCCCTCTCTCTCCTCACAGGTGGAACCAGCTGGACTTGGCCATAGTCCTGCTGTCGGTAATGGGTATTACCCTTGAGGAGATTGACCTGAATGCCTCTTTGCCCATTAACCCAACTATCATTCGCATCATGAGAGTGCTGCGCATCACCAGAGGTACTTTACTGGCGTAAAAGAAAAAACATATTCACAAAACACCGTCTTGAAGCGACACTCCAACTTAATAGCTCTAGCAACCCAGGAAGATAATTACGTAAACGGTTTGGGTTTCTTTTGCACAGTGCTGAAGCTGCTCAAGATGGCCACCGGAATGAGAGCTCTGTTGGACACCGTTGTCCAAGCACTACCACAGGTTAGTATCTTAAAACGTACAAAATTTGATGTACGTAGTGGTTCTCTCATCAAAAGTAGTGCGAGATCTGGCGCTACACTGATCTAGTGGTTAGGATTAGAGGTTGACCGATATTGCTAGCTAATGTGGCCGATAACCGGTGTTTGGAGCCGATATGCAAACAAAAAGAAAATCTGTCAAAATGTAGAATTTCAGCTCCACTCGTGTGTGAGTGTGGTGTGAGTGACAACAAGGCTTCAGTGTTGATTGATTACTACTCGTGTGACGTGTAGTCAATCGGAGACTGACTGTTGTGGGCAGGACATTAAATGAAGCAGAGAGTCGAGAGCAAACAGCACAGTGGAGCCACAGTAGTGCACCTTGTAATTACTTAATATCGGTGATAGTCAAAATTAAACACCGAAATGCCTAATGCCCTCGATAATCAACCTGGCTGATAATCGGTCAACCCTTAGATAGGACACTCGCCTCTGGTTCAAGAGGTTGTGGGTTCAAATCCTACCTCCAGCATTGCTGCCACTTCAGTACAAGTAAAAGTCAAACTTGAGTACTGGAGTACACCAAAAGTACTTCAACTCTGGCTCCATCACACCTCCAGCGCTAGCACCATTGAGCCAGACCCTTAACCCCACGTTGCTCCAGTGAGTCTGTTTCTGTATTAAGGACATGGATGTCACTACTGGATAAGAATGTCTGCTAAATGCTGTAAATATAAGATTTATACAGTGTGAATTGCTGAGGAACTAGAATTTAATATCTGAAATACTTGTAAGCGTTCACTGTCACATACTGAGAAGATTTGTGACTCTGCACGGCAAAACCAGTCGCTTGTTGCAACAGAGGTTTCCGAGAAAAACGAGCGTTTATGTTGCGTGGGGTAAAATGTTGGATTTTTTGTTTTTAGTGTTTTGAAACAGTGGAACTGTACTGTTGTGAATAAATTTGGCTGAAAAACTTACCCTTTCCGTCCTAAAAACGTGACTTTCTTGAGGTGAGGAATTAAATTCCAGCAGAATGTTAAAAGTTTCTGTTTTGACCGCTCTACTCCAATATTTACGGTAAATCCACTGGTTGACTAGCGTGAAGATATTTAATCCATCTCCGTCTCCCGAGTTCAGTTAACCTAACGCAGGTAGGCTATCCGTGTGGCTGTGAATGCAGCATAGGCTACCATAAATACAAACGTAGCCGCGACCGCATCAAGCGTTGATAGTCAACTTCAAAAGCAGATTTCTCCGTTTCTCACTTGGCGTGACAGAAACCCGACTCCTTTGAATGTTGATATCTCAGTCATATGTTGTCCGATTCATTCGATATAGGTATCGATTTTATTGTTTATAGGTAAGGTTGATTTATGCCCTTTCATGAAAACACAATTTTGAAAATTTGCGACAAACGACTGTTTTTGCCATGGAAGGTCACATTTATGCAAGTGGAAAAGTTGTATGTTTAAATTACATTAATTACAATTTATTTTTTATTTATCAGTATTGACCATATAAAGAGCAGTTGTCCTGACTGGACCCTCTTGATCACCCAAGCTCTACTAGGTCACAGCCCAGTTTGCTGTTGCCAGGCCAGTGTCGTTCAAAATCCGAGTAATGCCGCTCCTTTGTGTGCATTTGTGGCAGCGATTGCCAGTTGTATGCCTGCATCCGTTTTCATTGTTGCAAGTTTCTGTTGTTGTGTTTTTTTTAGGTTGGAAATCTGGGTCTTCTCTTCATGCTGCTGTTCTTTATCTACGCCGCGCTGGGAGTGGAGCTTTTCGGAAAACTCGGTCAGTTTTCCTGAGCCAAATCTGATGGCTGTCCCTGGAATATGACATCTCGGGTTTGACTTTTAAAGCCCTGTCACAGCGCCCAGCTAGTATAAGATTAGGGCTAGTCTAACGACACACTGTTTTAGAAGTGCCGCTGCTAATTGATACTAATAAATTTAGTTTTAATACCAACATTATCTAGGAGCAGTTGGTAGCGTAATGGTTAGGGACTTGGACCCATGATCAAGTCCCAGACCAGTAAAGGTACTCATGAGCAAGGTACCATCCCTAAGCGCTGCTGCCAATAAAAGATGGCCACTACTCCTTCACGGATGGGTCAAATGCAGAAGTCACATTTGGTTGTAGTGCACTGTGTGCTGTGCTGTGTTCACAATGACAAGTAATTGCACACTTATATTACGTTATTTAAAATCCGTTAAAAATGAATTGCCTTCTGTCAAGCAAGTGATGTTAGATCACAGTAGGCAACGTCTCTCTATTTAAGTCCAGTTTAAGGAGTTAGTACAAATTGATTTCTCCATATTTTCCCCAGAATGCTCCGAAGAGAACCCGTGTGAAGGTCTTAGCAGGCACGCCACCTTTGAGAACTTCGGCATGGCCTTCCTCACCTTGTTTCGCGTCTCTACTGGTGACAACTGGAATGGAATCATGAAGGTAGGAAGACAGAATTAGCCGAGCCAGCGCTGGAGTTTACATCCTTGGAATTTTCGCAGAATTTGCTGAAAGATGTTAAGAAAAGTTAGAAAGAGAAATGTCATGTGGAGTTTGCGTAAGAGCAAGAGTTAACCAAGTTTAGCAGTTTCCCAAAAGCATAGTTGCTAACATATTGCTAACTGCATTAGCAACACTATGTTAGTTGCTAATGTACACTATTTTAGTTGCTAATGTACACTATGCTAGTTGCTAATGTACACTATGCTAGTTGCTAACATACACTCTGTTACTTGCTAACATACACTATGTTAGTTGCTAATGTACACTATGCTACTTGCTAATGTGCATTATGTTAGTTGCTAATGTACACTATGCTAGTTGCTAATGTAGTTGGCAATTATGCTTTTGGGAAACGCACACCAGATGTGGTGTAGTGGTTTGGACACTCATCTCTGGAACAAGAGGTTGTGGGTTCAAATCCTACCTCCATCATTGGCTCCCTGAGCATGACCCTTGACCCCCAAGTCGATCTCAGGGAGACAGTCCCTGAACGTTAAAAATGGTTGTTTTACCAGGTGCATGGTCTAGATGAGTTTATATCTTTGATTGCCTTCAAAAGCATATAGGTTTATAGTTTTAAAATTTCTATCCCTGAATTGTTGTAGATTAATAGACTGATGAATCATCCACTGAAACAATATAACTTGTGTCTTCCAGGACACCCTGCGGGAGTGTAAGAGCGGCGACCGCTGCCTGAGCTACCTGCCGCTGCTGTCGCCATTGTACTTCGTGACCTTTGTGTTGGTAGCCCAGTTTGTGCTGGTCAATGTTGTGGTGGCCGTGCTCATGAAGCACCTGGAGGAGAGCAACAAGGACGCCCGTGAGGAGGCCGAGATGGAGGCCGAGTTGCAGCAGGAGCTGCAGGCCAGTCGCCAGCAGAACACTGCCTCGCTGACCGGGGCACCGGGGCCGGAGGGGAAAGCGGTGGCTGTTGAGCTGCAATGCCCTGCATCCGAGCAGGTGATTAATAGCACCTCCCTCAAAAGGAATCAAATAAAAATTCATAATCCATTTTGCTTTTTGTCGCATGCAAGTGGCATGACCTGACAGATCCCAAAAATATATTTTACTGTTCATCAGAATGGACAGCTACATACATGTTTGACCACATAAAATAGTCATTTCCAGGTCATATCTCTTGTATATTTTCCCTTTTACATTTCATGCTGTAAAATCTCTGTAAAATACTCACCCAGCAGCAAGAATAAAGGGGGGAAAAACAAGCTCTTCAGTTGATTAATGCAGAATTTGCATTTCCAGAGTGACGACTCTCACAATGGGAACCTGCTCTCCGTTGGGAAGCCTGCCATATCCAGGATGCTCTCTTTACCCAACGACAGCTTCATGTTCTACCCCATTAAAGCAGGACACGAGCCCAACGATCAGCCCTTCTCTAAACAGGGTTCTGTTGATGGGAACACGCTAGCAGGTGACAGAACAATTACTCACGCATTCATTAAGCGAGGGCTTGAATTATTCCTGCGGCGTATGGGATCCGACAGCTGAGGTAGGCACCCATAGATGAGCTTTGTTCATTTTGTTCTTGTTCATTTTTAGGCTCGTCTCTATCTGTAAGCTCCCAGCCATGTGAGCGAACCTCACTGCTGCAGGTTCCTGGATCACTACCGCAAGCAGGGTTTACCTCCCGTCCAGAGTCCCTAGCACAGCGTCGCAAAACTCGACACAATTCCCTACGACTGCTTCAGCGACAGGTAACGATTGGGGTGGTGGAAGTCCAGTGGTGGGATACTTAACACTTGGTACTTTGTACCCTGGTTGTATCTCACGTCTTGCATCACTGAGCACCTGATCTAGGCCCTCAATTTCAAGTTGCCAGTTAGAAATTGCATGTCGCTCAATGTTAAGTGTTGTAAACGTAAATCTACCGCCAAAAATGTGCATTTGCCTCATAATCTAACAGTATCTACTTTGTAGGAGGCAATAAAGGGTGACTCTTTGGATTCAGCACACCCCGGCTCCGGAGATGACTTACTTTTGCACTGCTCGGATGACATCCTACATCTCAAAGTGCCCAGCATTGCTCCTCTGGCTGGAGGCTCCGCCCCTTGTACTCCCCAGGCCACTCCCCCTTTGCCCCATCGCAACCGGACTGCCAGTGTACAAACAAACAGGAATGTCTACGGCCAGCGCAGCATCCCTTCTGGAAGGCCTTCACACGGCCGATCCTGTGCCTCAGCTGCTGAGGACACTAAGCTATGCCTGCGACCTCCAAACGCAGATGAGGCTGATGAGGAGGTCAGACGAATCACTTCATCTGTCCGAAGCAAAGACTCCTCCCAGCAGGTGAGACGTAGCCATACCTTGTCTCCATACATCCCATCCACTGCATCTTGTTCCGAATCTCGGTCTCAGGACTCGCAGTCACACCATGGTGGCGAGGGAGGCGAGAGGCAGGGAGCTGGGGGAAGTGTCCTGCGGAAGTACTACAGTGTGGATGCTCGGGGTGTCCTCGATCTACCGGGCCTTCCTCGCCGCTGCTCCGTACAAGACGACGAGCTATGGCATAAACCAGCCGCCGAGCTGAAGAGGGCGTCCTCTCAAACACGTGGCAGGTCAGCCTCGCCAGTTCCCAGGAAGGAGAAGATGAGCCCGCCCTGCATTTCTGTGGATCCACCGGCAGAGTTTGAGGTTCAGTCTCCTCCATCCAGTCAGGACAGAAGCACCCTCCTGAGACGACGGGCTCCCTCGTTTGATTCTGCCCTTGCACAGGAGTCTTTGGATATTCCAGACACTTCTTTGGTAGCCGAGTCCTTGGCACCCACCGAACCTCCTCATCCTCCTTTGTCAGGTCGCCTCCCCCTGCCTCTCCCCCAATTTTCTTTTGACCAATCTGATGCAAGCTCCCTTAGCAGTCTCTCAGAACTACTGTCAGACAGCGATCAGTCCTCGTACTCCATGCCACTTGAAGCCCAACCAGGCATGGCACTTGGCTCCTTCAAGAAGAGGGGACTGGTCAGAATGGTCAGCACTAGGGATTCGACCAATGATGATGCGGTTGCCTAGGTAAAGTCCTCACTGCAGTTTCGTGGCCTAGCAAGCAGACTTTGAGGTTCTGTCTCCTTTGTCCAGACAGGATAGAAACACTATCCTTGGTCAAGGCAAGGCAAGGCATTGTTTGATTCCACACTTGCCCGGGAGTCTTTAGATCTTCCTAACACTTCGTTGGTTGTTGAAGCCACCTCCTTTGGATCGCCTCGCCCAATTTTTTTTGACCAATCAGAATCCTGCTCCCTAAGCATTCTCTCTGAACTGCTGTCAGACATTGGACACTCCATGCCAGCTGAGGCCCAAACGGAGGTGGTGGGATCAATTAGGGGTGTGGCTCCTGGCTCCCGTGAGAAGAGGCGACTGATCCGAATGGTCAGAACTAGGGATTCGGCCAATGACGATCCGTTGCCTAGGCAAATTTTTGCAGTTGCCGTGCACCTTTTTCATAAATCTAGGAAAGGAAGCGATGAGACCAGTACAAGTTATGCAATGAACTTTACGGCGGAACTGAATTTTCCAGCAGGAAGTTGCTTCCTGATCATATTGATTAGGGCTATAGGAATATTATCAGTATGGAACTGGTGGTTTTGCAAAATTGTACGTACGTCTAAAACCTCTCTAAACTTGGTAAAGAAGCTCACAGACTCTGTTGCGTACATGCCATAATCTTGCACTTCACTTCGATGTGACACACCGGCGGTCATGAAAATGTTGTGATACTTGGAAACCTTAGTTTCTACGTTTTAGATACCAACTAAACCCTATAAAACGGTTGTCGTAGAATTTTTGGACCTACGCAGAATGCTAGCTTAGTTTAAAAGCACTAAGCCCCCGAGCTTTGTGTTTTGATGTGGTAGGATATGTGTTCTTTTCTCGTCTGCTGGTAGGAAGGACGACACTGTAATACAGTTGTTTCTCCAAACGAAGCTCGCAAGTCTTAATCATGATGCATGGCGGAAACATAAAGATTGTAAGACGGAGAGAGACAGGGGAGAGATAGTTATTGTAGCCTGTAAAAAGTAAAATATTTATTTATTTAATGCAGGGATTGGCCTGTTGTATTTTTATAAAAATATGTACATTTTGTACGTGGACTGACTTCACGAAGAAACGCAGTTAAAAAGGTTTCGCCAATGAAACTGTTGGTTCTCTCTGGCAATAGCAGTTTTTACTAAGTGTTAATTACATACCGAGCACGCCAGGAGGACCTAGCGGTGGAAGGTTGTTGTTGGGTTGCAGTGATGAAGAAGCATGTGATTGCTGGCTAACTTTGTCATCCAACTTTTTAGGCCAGTCAAGTCAACGAGGAATCTTGGGTATAGCAGGGATCGCACGCCGCTACTATTACATTTGTTTTTCGAGTCACAAATTAAACAAATTTCACAATCAAATCACAATCGTTTCTGAAAAACTCCACGAAAACTGACATGGTCCAGTCTTGTTCCAGGTGCACTGTCATGTGTAAATGTGTGTTGTTACATCCCGACGTTATTAAAAACACATATTGATGAGAGAGGTTATTGCAACTTTCCCGTTATAAAACTTTAACGTTAAAACCGCACATTTTTGTTTACATCAGCTTTGTTGTACATAAATATTTATTCCAGATGATTTATTTTTGTTGGTGTCTCAGTATAGCGGAGAAACATGACCATATGTGGGGTTTATATTCCATTGTTTACAATGCAGTTAAAGCTTAACCCATGTCTTTTGTGTAGGCTTACTGACCATTCGTTTACCTCCAAACCCAGCATTAGACCACATCTAGTGGCAGGGTTTGTTTTTGTCCATTTCTACAAAAATTTCTGTGTATTTTTTAACGTAAATGTGTCCATATGTGTACTTTGCACCACCCTTGCTTGTCACTGTCATGGCTTGCATTGAAATGGGAATCTTTGTGGAAACTTTAAGGGCTTTTATCCACCAATCTGTTCATGACCCACCATTTATCAAAAGTGTGTATGTTCAGAGCATTTTGAAACTGTTCTTGTGTTGAAAATGTGGTAGATTGTTTTAATGATATCCTTAAGGAAAGCTCGCTCATTCTTGGTGCACCATCGTTGGACCGAACCAAGACTAACTAACCCTGCACGGCAGATTGAGCCAGAGAGGTGCCTTTGGACTGTTTCACGATGAGATTTCAGGGTAGGAGCGGACGTGGAGTTTTATTCAGGTCAGAGAAAAACACTGAGGAATTTAAAAAAATGACTGTTTTTCAATAAAGTTTCTTAAATGAGCATGAAACCCTACCTGCTTTTCCGAATATAACGTTTGACGACCTTATTTTCAAGATGACAAATGGAAGGAAATTCGGAACCGGCGCCAAAATCAGCAGGCGAGACTCGTTTCATCCACTTGTGCTATTTTAACATCTTGGTTACATTCGCTCGTCAAGAAAAATATCGTGAGACAAAGTTCTAAAAGACATGCCGTAAAAGGTCAATTTCCTAAAATTGCAAACGCCGACCCAACAGGAAGCTTTGACCTTTAAAGCCAGGCGTCATTTACACATAAAGCAAGCTGAAATTTAATAGCCCCGCCAAAGGGTTTATTAAGATGACATATAAATATATTTATCATTACATTAAAAATGTACTTAAAAATATTACTCCAATGATGTGACGTATAACATTTATGGGAGACAAAGTGATGCAGCAAAAATTTGGCAGAACTTAGCAAGTAGATACTGCATTTTTTGAAATTATGATTCATGAGTACGCAACGTTCTTCGAAAAACTGCCTGTCCAAGCTTATTATCTCGGAAATGGCTGACAGTTTTTGGATTCTACTCTCTCTCTGAAACGCAGCCATTAATATTTCCCCCTCGTAGAGCGCTACAAGAGATATGCAGTAACCGATCAAAAAAGAGAGCAAGTGCACAAAACTGATCCAAACCTAGTTCTTTGTGCTTATTCATCAATCACAGTCGTTTTTACTACGTTGTGCCGAACAGAGCACGGAATATTAATATATTTATACATTTACAGTTCGGCGCCGTCTGAATTATTGGTGTTTTAGTGACATCTAGTGTTTTTTTACTGTAAGAGTCGCTCGTATTTAAATGAATTAGAATTCAGTTCACGACTCGACTTAATCCCAGTAATGCATCATGATGTAATGTTTCTGAGTGCAATGTTAAAAGATAAAAAAAATGCTGCTAGAATGTTACTAAAATACGTCATGAAGAAGGATGCAATCTTCTGGCGTTCCACGTGGCTTCAGTAAATTCAGTACTTTTATGAATCTGTAATAACTGTATTTATTTGTAATTCTCGTTTCTCACAGTCCATCCACAGAGATCAAAAGGGTAAAGCTCATATTTAATGAAAACATATTGGGGCAGGTAGTGGCGTAACGGTAGGGTGTTCGCCCCGTGATCAGAAGGCCGCAGGTTCGAATCCAGAAACGGTAAGTTACCACTGAGGTACTCATGAGCAAGCACTGCTCCTTCACGGATGGGTCAAATGCAGAAGTCACATTTGGTTGTGGTGCACTGTGCTGTGGTGTGTTCACAATGACAATCACTCACTTTATCACTTTTCACTAGAGGTCGACCGATATTGGTTTTTCAGGGTCGATATCGATATCGATTATTGCTAGTTAACGAGGTCTATATATGGAGCCGATTTGCAGAAATGTAGAATTTTACAATCACCAAGCTCAGCTGAAACTCTCCTCTCTCCTATTCTAGTTCTCGGAGCGTCATACTGCACTCGTCTGTGAGTGTGGTGTGTGAAAACAAGGCTTTAGCGCTGATTGGCTACTACTCATGTGACATATAGCCAATCAGAGACTGGTTGTTGTGGACGTCACAGAAAGAAGAGACGACAGTGGAGCCACAGTAGTGCACCTTGTAATTACTTAATATCGGTGATGTCAAAATTAAACACTGATACCAGTAATCGGCAAAATGTCTAATATCAGCCGATAATCTGGTTAAAACTTTGGTTAATACCATGGTTTTTAAAAAAACATTTAACATTATTTTTACAATAATACCAAGAAGTCTCATGCACTAATGTTGGGCTTGTTTATTTCTTCATGCTCACCATTTGACATCCAGAAAAATCACCAAAAATCTCTGAAACTAAGCGTGTGACCCGGCATTAATTAAAAACTCTAATTAAAGGAATGAAACGAAAGCAGCTGGAACACTTTCAGAAAGAATCTTTATTGTAATCTTTCCATCTTCCAGAGCCTCTGATGCTGAAACAAACCTCTTGTGTAATAATTGGGTTAAGAACCCTGTTAAGTTCGCATGCAGAAAGACCGAGGGTGCAAACACTCTCACACACACACACACATTTTAAAGAATACAATCATAATGGGGACTGAGATTTTAAAGAGAGACGTTCAGCTTGAAGAAATAGATGTTAACATGGGTTCTATGTCCCTGTAATGACACGTAACCCCACTTTATCAGTGTGCAATCAGGTCTTCATTATGCAGGTATACACACACACACACAACCATGATGGGGACTTATCTGGTTTTTAAAGGGGAAGTTAAGCTTGAAGAAATAGATATGTTGCAGTGATTAACTTTGTAAGGACTCAGTTTTATGTCCCCACAATCACACAGGTCCCTGTTTTGTTGATGTGAAATAACAGTCCTCACTTTGGGAGGTTTACAAACACACACACACACACACACTTCTGAATATGCTCTCACTAGGAATGTGTCAACTTCATCATCTCTCTCTTTCTCTTTGTACAAAATGATCCCCAGGAGCCCACACTCCTCCTCCTCCTCCTCTTCATCGTCATCCTCCTCTTCCTCCTCCTCGTCTCATAGGCTAATATGCTTATTTTATTTTACAGTAACAAAAAAATACAAGCAGTCAGAATTTCCTAAACAAAAAATAATAATAATTTAAAAAAAGATGCACAGCAGCAGCTATTACATCAAGTAGAGACATTAACATTTTAACGTTAGGTGTTCTGTTGAAATATGCTACCCATCAAATAGTGCTACCTTGGTGTTGGGATGAGACGGTAAGTAAAATATTCTTAATGTCGTTCAGCTTTATTTTTACATGATTGTTACCACCTTAGAAACTTTCCTAATAATTTCTTTGTTAAAGAAAATTTTACATTATCAGTCCCTCCAAGATTTCGCACCTCTTTGTTCAGACTGTAGTGGCTTAAAATGCCTGATTTTGCAGCAGCTTTTCTAAAGAAAAAAAAAGTTTTGAAAGTTGCAGTGTTTTTAAGTGTTTTGTTGCAGAAAGAAGTTGCAATTTTCCCCTTTATAATTATTCATTATCAATTAATTTAAATGAAGCCCGGGACTACCTGCAATGCCCTGCAGTGTGTTGGTGCCCGCCGGGGGTTGGTCCCCGCCTCAGGCGACATAGTCCCGTGATAGCGCTCGGACAAAACCAGTGTTTTAACATTGTGTTAACTTTTAACCATTTAGTTATTTTTGAAGGTAAATCTGAGGCGTTTTTTATCACATTTCCTGCATCTTCCAAATGTAACAAGGAAGTGAGTGCACTGGCGTATGAGTCAACACTTTGCAGTAACAACAGTGATTGGTCAAAAAGTTGCGGAAAAGTAATTAGTAAAATGGGACAGTAGTAATGAATTTGCATTGCCATCGCGAAATCCTGGAGGGTCTGTCGAATTGATGTAGATTTGCGTGTGGATGTGTCCTCAAAAATATCTAGCAAACTCTGAACTGTCCCCACTAATATTTTGAATCAAATGAAATCGTAATGTTATATTCCGATTGATATAAAAAAACCATAAACAAACATAATACTGTGAGAGTTATACAGTTATAACAAATGGGAATGGATATAAGGTAGCATTTTTTGACAGGGGAGCACCAATCGATAGACTGTCGTTTCTTGCTTCGGTAGCGTTCTTCGACAGCATAAATCGTTAGAACACCGGCATATTTTTGGAATTCACTTTACACACCGTTCAGCTATAACATTACAAGGAGACGCCGTATATTGAGAAGGTGTTAATCTGCGTGTCATTTTTTCATTCTGTTTTGTAACAACAAAACTAAAACCTGAAAAATCCATCATATTCCAGGTTGGTTTTTATCAAACACAAGTGGCGCAACCCAAAAGTGACCGTTACACCGTTGTCGGTCAGCAAAACCAAAGTGGAACTTAAGTAAGCGCCTTACGTTTTTTTATTTGGGTGCAAAAATGTCGTATTACTTTTTCTGTTTTGTTTTTGGAGAATGTTGAACTAACAACACAGGTGTTTTGGGGGCTATTGGTTTTAATTTGAAAATGAAATTACAATGCAGTGTGTGTTCTGCGGGGTTGGGTAAGCTACTTCCAAAATGTAAGTTAGTTACTATAATTTCAAAGTAAATGATTACAGTATTACTGTCTCTGAATTGTAATGTGTTACTCGACTCCTGAGGTACTTTCACCAAAATAAGTGTGGAAGTAGGACATTGTAAAAGGGTAAAATGTAGTTTACTGCAGTTCGTTCTACATCCAGTGGAGGGCGATGTGGTGTAGCATAATGACTGTAGACATGCACGCTGTAGGAAATAGCTCTTTTACTCGCTGATTTTTCTCATGTGCCAAAGGTCTTGCAATGTTGATTTTTTAATAAAAACAAAACTAAATTTAGGTTAAAAGTGTGTTGTAACGTGCGTTTACTGAAATATGTAACGAGGATAATATTACTGAAAATGTATTAATAATGCCTCACATTATTGCGCTACAGCTAAAAGTAATACTGTAGTTGTGTTACTTTTGTAACTCGTTATTCCCAACACTGGTGTTCTCACACAACAACTCCATCCCCCTGTCTCCTCACCATCTAACCGTCTTATTTACACCATTCATTTACCCAAGTTTTCTTAATAATGACGTTTTTACATGCGGTGAAAAGGCAACTTTTTATTCATAATAAATGTTAATATGTGTTAAGTATAAACCATGCTTCAGTCAGATGAACAACTAGATTAACAGGGCCAAACTTGGTTATACATTTGATTTTAGTTTCCAGATAAATTTCTTACATCAACATGTTAACCTTCTAACATCTTTCTGCACAGAAATGACTAAAACGTAACCAGCTCGCTGAGAGAAACTCACATTTGAACATATGGTCACGTCAGAGTCGCAGAAACGTCATTCGCTTTATAATGTTACAGCTGATCGGTGTAGACACTAAATAAATAAATACATAAATAAAACACTTTTTAGAGCTATTTTTTATGCTCCTTAACCTTGTAAACATTGAAAAACGTGTGAAGAAGCAGCTGCTAGTACTGGCTGTAACATCAGACTACATGTTGTTTAAAGTTGAAGTTTTGGCAGGGTGGAAGCGGCCCCGTCCTCACCCTTGACGAGCTGCAGAGCTGTACAAGACATTAAACTAAACTAAACTAAACACAGCGTTCCCTTCCCACGTCCTTTTCCTTGGTGGTGGAGCTTTAGAAAGCGGGTGGGATCTGGTAGCCGGGCGGACGCGTCTCCACCGTCTCGATGAGCGTGGGGCTATGGTAGGCGTTGTTGGGGGAGACGGCGGTCTGGCCGAGCGCCTCGTTGGACGGGTATGGCTGTTTGGGGGCCTGGTGCTCGCTGGTGAACAGGGTCATGTCGGTGCCCAGCAGGAACTTCTGCACGCCCAATAGCGCCAGGGCCGCCTGGGGACACGAGGAGTCAGATTAATATAGTGGACTGACACACAAACACTGTAACGTGTAAGAGCGATGCGAGTAACGTTTACAAAAGTATTACGTTTTGCTGTAACGTAGAACTGGGCGATATGAGCAAAAATATTATCACAATATTTTTTGTTATTAATCGATTTCAATAATTATCGTGGTATATTGTCATGTTAGTTTTTTCGTAGTGTTATACAAACATGTTAAAAATATAAAACAATATCAAACAAATAAGATTTACTTTCAACAAATGGCACAAATGATATACATGCAAAATTCCCCTAAATTATGAAAAGTTATTGATTTTCAAGTAAAAAGGGGTAAAAAACACGTACTCGATTTTTATTGGCTAGCAAGAGAGAAGTGAAATTGATGAGCCCAGCGCTGTTCTAAAAGCTGAATGGGTTTCAACCCAAAGTGCTCTAAGCTGTGCTGTAAAAAAACGTCTCTGCTGAAGGCACTTAAGCTCATTGGATTCGTATTGAAAATAGGACTGTCCACCAAACACGTTTTTTACACTGAGAGCGGTCAAAACCTCACTTCCAGAGCAGCCTCATGGTGAACTCACCGGTCTTCTTTAACTCTGTGGATGCGTGGATGTGGCAGAATTTTTATTTTCCGGGGGGACGTATTATACCCCTTACGTATTTTGGTAATGCCTGTTACAAAACACTTTTAAACTAAATTTAGTGCTGCTTTGTTTCATTAAAAAATCTACACCGTGAGACCTTTTGCACAAGACAAAAATCAGTGAGTAAAAGAGCTTTTTCCTACAGAGTGTATGGCTACAGTCATTATGCTACACCACATCGCCCTCCACTGGATGTAGAATGAACTGCAGTAAACTACATTTTAGCATTTTACAATGTCTTACTCCCACACTTATTTTGGTGAAAGTAAAAAGTACTCAAAAGTAATGCAAGAGTCGTGTAACACATTACAATTCACCTGTTATTTCAGATTACGTTGAAATAACAGGTACTAGTCATCTATAATGTATTGTGTGTGTGTGTGTGTGTGTGTTACCCAGATGAGAATGGAGAAGAAGGAAAAAGCAATGGCTGCTCGAGCCGCATCTGAGGCCTGCTCCAACGGTAGCTCTTCCGGAGACGTGTGACTCCACTGACTGGCCAGAAAGCAGAACCCCACGAACCAAAGAAACGCCCACAAACCTGTCGGGGTAAGACACGGAAAAGGGATAAACCGTTGGTGGTGTCACAATACTGGAATTTCAAACTCGATACTGAGAGATGGAAAAATACTCGATATTTGATACCATTTTCATTCTTCTCAACAAGAGAGAAATAACAAAATATTAAGATATTTATAAATGTGGTGGTGGTGGTCTGGTGGTTACGATACTCGCTTCTGGACCAAGAGGTCGTGGGTTTGAGTGCTATCTCCAGCACTATCATCATTGGGTGCCTAAGCAAGACCCAAAACCCTAAAAAATTTGTCATTGCTGTGAGCTGAAAAAGCAGAAAGGGATGAAATGCTGAAAAGGTAAAAAAGTAGAAATGAAAGAGGCTATTTATAGCTTTTCTGCTGATGATGAAAAATGGCGTTACTGTTGACAAGGGTTGTGCTAATAACAAAAAACTCAATATCCAAGTTCTCCTGCAAGAGCTGAAAATTTTAAGACCAGTGCCTCTGACGGGAGTTAAGTGGCCAAAAAGCGGGAAGAAGACATAACAAAAAGTACAAGGTCACACAGCAATCACAATACCTGAAAAGGCCGTATCCAGTAACACAGCCCTCCTTCGGTCTTTGACGCTGCTGATCTGAGGGAAATAGACGTCCAGGGCCAGGAAGAAGAGACTGGCCAAAAACGCCAGCACCGCGATGGTCACACCGTAGTTGCAAGCGTCCGCGTTCTTGTTGAAGACGCAGTGCAGACGCTCACTCCCCATGTTGACATAACCCTCGTTTATGATGGAGCCGAACACCACCATGGAGAAAACCTAGAGAGGAAGGAACCATGTTACATTCCCCAAATCTGTAGCAAGTTGAAGTCATAATACATAACAGACAAACTGTATCAAATAATCATCTTGGTGAGAGTTTTCGTGCTTCTCTTTCTTCAGGCCTTTGTATAGTTACTAAGGGAGTAGATGGACGGACCTCAGAAGGATAGAAACGTGTGTGTGTATGTGATTGTTATGGTAAGGTCTCATGACGCGGTGGTGCTATTTTAAGCGACGGCACTCCGTTAGCTGACGCACTCATGCACATCATGCTATCGTCATAGCAACGGAAGGAGGCTGGGCTGCTTGCCGGTCTCCAGGATGCAATGAAAGATGGGATGCAGCGCTGAGTTTTAGAGGACGATGGTGGGAAGTGCAGAGATGAATAGACATACAGAGAGAGAGCAGAATGATGGATGGATGGATGAAAAAGGATGGATGGATAGAGAGAGAGGGACCCATGGATGATGAATGGATGAAAAAGTAAAGACAGATTGCTGAGGATGGATGAGGAGAAATACACCGAATGTCAAATTTGGTTTAAAAAGTGTCCAGACGAAACTTTAGATTAAGATATCAAAGATTCTTTATCAGCTCATTTGTGTATTAAATCTGTAGTCCCTTAGGGATGTTAAACTGCTTTTTCTTACCAGTCCTTTACATGCATTTATTTATCATAGAATAACACTTTTATTTGTTTTATTTGGTAAAGCATAAGTATAACTTGTAATTAATTCCTTTTGCTGTGATTATTTTAAAAATCTTTCCCCAGCACTAATAATGGTGTGTGTACTTTTTAGAGAATTTAGAGAATTATTTCTTAAATATTGTTATATCAAACAAACTTCTCTTGTAGATTAGTCACAGAAAATGCTGACTTTTTTCTTTTGTATTAAGCAACAAAAACAGTTGACATTTAGTAGACAGTAGACATTTATAGAATTATTAGTGCTGGGAAAGAATGATATATTTATATAAAATGTATGTGTATATTTGTATCAATTAAAACTAACCCTATTTTTTATTTAAATTATTTAATATTTTACAATGTTACTATTATATGTTTATTATATTTTCAGTACTTTGTATTTGAAGAATAATAAAAACAGCACGTAAAAAATAATAATTACATTATTATAATGTGTGTAACAATTATATAGTTATACACGCATGGAAATACATAATTATCACTAATCTTAACTATATATACTGTGTGTAAATAATTATTTTAGAATTGTGAAATAGTATATATTTCTATATTCACATTATCTGTTTAAATTATATATATCTATGTACATCTATATCTATCTATCTATCTATCTATCTATCTCTCTCTCTCTACATATATATATATATATTATATATATATATATATATATATATATATATATATATATATATATATATATATGTATATGTAGAGACAGATAGATAGATAGATATAGATATAAATCCGTTTGGCCCACGTGCCCATCTGCGTAATTTCCACGGCAACGTGTGACGTCAGACAACAGCATCCCACATCAACCCAAACCGACCACATCATTACATCACCATCATCATCATCATCATCGGGAAGCTGTTCGTTTCTTCACTTAACGTTTTAACACGAATTAAACAAAGCACCTTGTGTTTTTTGCGCTCGTTAACGCAAATACGCACGCGAGCTTTCACGCGCCCCCGCCGCAGCGCACCGTCTCGCCGGTCACGCGCGCGCAGCCCGCGCCACCGTTTAACACAACAAAGAAAAGTGAATGATGAAGAGGCGGTGGCGTTACCCAGGCCAGGACTCTCAGCAGCGTCTGCGGCCGCTTGACGAAGGCCACCGGGTTGAAGGCCGAACCGGCGCGCCCCGCTCCGAACGAGCCCGTTCCGTTCATCTCCGCTGCCCGCTGATGCTGAGGCGCGCTCTCGCCCTACGCCGTTAACTGGGGCGCGCACGCGCACGGCCAGGCGGATGGAGCTTTCGCGCATGCGTATTCAATTCAAAATATGTCAATATTTATGAGGTAAAAATGAATAAGAATGATTTAATGTTGACAAAACAACGTCATGCCCATATTTATATCTTACTAAACACATTGCTATTACACGTTATATAATTTATAAATATAAGCATAACGATTTTTCAACCTTAGATTTTAATTGACATTAAATAATAATAAAATAACAATAAAAAGAAGAATACATTAACAGTATTCATTCATGTGGAACACTCATTGATAGCAGGTCATTTATCTGCTTATCAGTGAGTCTGGTTAAGAGGCTTTATTCATGATTATTGTGCCTGCAATCAGGAACTGGAAGTCGCTGTGTATAAGAGCTGTTGCCAAATGCTATAAATATAAATGTTTTACTTCGCAACTAATGCTGGACAGCAGCATTGTTTTTGAGACTCTGCATTAATGAACAATTTACATTAATTGTAATTTCTGGCTGCCAGCAATCACCTTGTTCTGTTCTTCTTACTGTTTTGGCACTTAATGTCTTCTTCAGTTTTTTGTTGTAGAAACACTGTTCATGGCTTAACGATTTCAGCTCGCTGAGGAGACACTGTCTATTAAGTTCACTGTCAAAAGTCCAACCGCAACCCTCTTCTTATACAGTACCTTCTTTTGGAGGTTTGAAAATCTGATCATAGCATGTGTCATTTGGCGTTTTGTCCACAAGGAGGCGCACTTGGTTGTCATGATGAGTATTACAAGAAACTCAACAATGATTGTTATTTTAAGTATTTTTCACTCATTATTTCATGCAGAATTGCCTAGAAATTTGACCACAAATTGATATGGTAATTCATACTTTAAAAAATAAAATAAAATACGTAACTAATTTAAAGCTGATTTATGAACGAAACTGTCCAGTCTTTTACAATATGTAATAAGGTTGTTTCAACTGTTCTTTGTTTAATAGCAAGGTTAACTATCATCAGCAGAAATACTTCCCCCTTAATTGATCCATTTCTACATTTTAGGACGTAGCAAGCAAACGAGTAGTTTTTAGTTTTAAACTCTGTACTCTATAACATGAACAGTAGGTGGCAGTGTAGACTTGCTCTCCCCCGTGCTGAGTAAAGCCGTAATATTCGGTTCCTTTTAAAGATTCGGCTCCCCCTAAATCACTCACTAAACTGATCCGGGTGTGTGAATCACTTGAGTCAGTTTTGCAATCGCCAGCTGAATCGTTTGTTTTTCATAGAAGAAAGTATACTTGGCTTGTGGTGAGAATGAATGCACCTCCGAATAAATGACAAAGTATGAAGACAAGGCTACCAGAGAGGCAAATATTTATTTTTCAAGTGACACTAGAGGAAGTTAACCGAGCTACTGATTCTGTAGGAAGTTGTTAGGATCCCTCATTTGAGTGTGGTGGTGCGAACAAACTGTAAGTTGTGACATTTTAGCAGCTCTACTTGCTACTATGGCTGTATTAATCTTGTAATAAGTTTGAAATGATTATAAGAGGTATGTACGTGATGGAGATTATATTTTAGTCATGGTGTAATTAGGACTCGATGGATTCGGGTTAACTGAGACTTCAGATTCGTGACTCGTGAGTTATTTTATGGATTCATGTGATTCACTCGTGTGAGGCATGAATCGCCCGGCTCTACCTACCGAGCACCGGACGCGCATGAACGTTTTTTTTTTAGGGCTAAATCTGGTCGCCCCATCATGGCCTTTATTTAGTCCAAATTTATTCGTTCAAAATAGGGCTTGGTTTGGTCCGTCTGATTCGGTTCACATTAGGCCCCAAGAGGAACGTCTTTTTAGGACCACATATAGCCCTAATAATGCCTTGAAAATATATTGCAGAAAGTATGACGTAATTTCAATTTAAACATGTTGTGTTGTTCTTCACCTAAACACTGTAGATTATTGAATATAATGAATTTATTTTCGCAACTTCTGAACCAGCAGCCTAATGCGTATTGTACGGTCTTTTCCTGTAGAACCGTTATGTTTGGATATTTTATTCTACATATTTTTTTTGTAAGTCCTCGTTTAATATCTTATAAAGTCCTCCTCATTCAAAGGTTCAGATAATGTACCAGACTTTATTTAATTTATCGCCCGTTATTTCTAAAATCTTCGCGCCCGGCTTGGGCGAGCGCATGTGACGTCATCAGTAGGAGACCGGTCGCTGAAACTTTTCTCGTTTTTGCCGCTTGTGGTCACCGTTCTGTGTTGCTGAGCTAAAGTGAATAAACAGTTTTCCTAAGTTAGCCGAGTGGTTGTGTTAGTTAGTAAACTCATGTTGTAAGATAGTAAGTTATGTAATTTACACTTTTATTGCCTGCGTTTTAGATTGTTTTATGTAGTTTGTTTTACTTCATCCCGCTGTGTGGGCCAGAAAGTGAAACATTGCGTGCCTGTATTTTTCAATTATTTAAATGTTTTAATTGTACTTTTTGTCAGTGTTTTTGTTATTTTATTATTATCTAAGAATATAATATGAAAACAGTGAATACACTGTCAAGTTCTTACAATAATAATGAATTCATGGTTGAAAGTAGGTTATGTAAGCAGCTTTTCAACCTAGTTTAGAGGTGGAGGGACGTCTTTTTAAAACGTTTTTGAAACATTTTTGCTACTGCTGAGAGAAATGTAAATCTTCCTGTGAAGTTTTGGTGGAGGAGCTGTGGGATTGGTGGTGTTGGTGTAGTATGGGCACTTCGTGGAAGGGGATGTATGGGGATTTAAGTTTGGAAGCTGGTGAAGGACATCTGAGATTTGCAAACTGCTCATTCAGTGCAAGCATCACCGTCCCCTTGTGTCAAACGCAAAAATGATCTCGGACCGAAACCCTACGCAACATAGACTTAATTATTATCCTCAGCCTTAATTGAACATTCTCTTCTGCCTTTTCCCTTACGTCTGTGCATATTTTTTGTTCTTGACCGAGGTCAACAGGGTTTCTTTCCGTGATGATCAGTATGGAAAGCGCCGGTCGCCAACTCTTTAACTGTGCACCATGCATGCTAATGATCGGATTGACTTACATGCAAGAGGAGTTAGATGAGGATCTGGCAACCGGATACAGATATCAGTGAGTCATAAGAGAGAAACCAAGGAAATGCATGAAAGATTTGTGTAGGTCAGGTTTATAACCCATCATTGCTTCAACTTTTTATCCCAGCATCCCAAATTATTCAGTGTTACCAGTCCAAAAATACCATTATTTAGAAACACACATCAGTTAGAAACAGACCTATATCTGTTCAAGATTTTCCTTCTACCAGAGACTGGCAAAATTATTAACATTGTCATCTCCAGTTAAAATAAAATGGAAAAAAAGTGTATTTACTCACACACACACATTCATTAAAAACAATTAGCACAATTCACCTTTCCTCTTAGTACGATTAGAGATGAAGCCGCTACATTTTTAATTACCGAAACTGGAGCGTGTCAGCGTGGGAGCCCTGGCCTTAAACAGTTCCGAGATGGCAGGTTACACCAGCCCTGGCTCCGAACCTGCCACTTCTACGGTTACGTCCTTACGTCAGTATTTTTAATTACTCCTCCATGAGTGTTACGCTGACACTTTGACAGTCTGTCTCTACGCCGCTATTCAATTACGACTAATTAGCTTTCCCGGCCAAGCAGTCATCACTCAATAACGGTAAGAGCTTATTAGCCTGGTAGTCATATAACCTCGTAGAGCATTTTTACACATTTGGTTTATTTGGTCATTGCACACTGTCTGAAATAAGTCTTACGTTAAGGCTTACGTTCGGTTTGGGAATCAGCTTGATTTATGTGAACGTCCTTCTCTTTTCTGTGTGTGTGTGTGTGTGTGTGTGTGTAGGTGCTCGCAGCAACAGGCCTCTGTGCATACATTATTCATGCTGGAATGAGACCTGAGCTAAAGTTACATCAAGGCGAGCCGACCTGACAAATTAAGGCTCCTTCTACAGACGTGCAACGGCAACCAAAACGCTGACACACATCCGCTCGCTCACCTGGATGCTCTACCCTTTTCTGAAAATCCGCTCATGACAGGTTTAGCCAAGTAGACACTTTTCCTCAGGAGTTATTGGTTCAGTTACTGGTCATTTGTTGTTGGGATTTCCAGAGACAAGCTTCAGAATTGGGATTATTGGGAGAAGGAGGAAGGAAGACATTGTGGATGAGTGTGGAAATAGAAAAGCATCCAGACCTCACCCTAGTGGAGGAGCACTACTTGCCAGCACCTTTTTGGCATATCGTGGAGCGGAGCCATGCGGACAGAGATTTATTCAGTCACGAGACAGGCTGCACACACTCCATCCTAAAAAGCGGTAGCACAACTTAAGGTAAAGTGATTTTCTGAGGCTTTTGTTGAGGTGTGTTTGTTTTGCAAGGAAATTATCGTCATTGTTACACTGAACATTGTATTGTTTGTGTGTAGTTTAATTAGCTTGTGAATCAAGGACTTCTATTGTTTGTCACTGACAGGGGAACTGCAGAATAGCATGGTCCTAGGAGAGGGACAAAATGCCAGGCAAAAAGGTTGACTTAAAGTCAGCAGCCAAAAAGGGTGCAAAGCCAGAGCCAGAGAAGAGTAAAGGCAAAGAAGACCCCAAGAAAAGCAAGGAGGAAGAAAAAAAGGGGAAAGATGACAAGAAGGGCGCGAAGGACGATAAAAAGGCAGATAAAGATGACAAGAAGGGAGGAAAGGATGACAAAAAGAAGGGGAAAGTAGAGCCGCCCAAAGGTAAAGGAAAAGACGATGGAAAAAAAGGAAAGGATAAAGGAAAAGCTGCAAAGGTGGCCAGCGAGTCGGAGGAGGGTTCTGAAGAAGAGCTGATGGAGGATGAGGAGGATTTCAGCGATGAGGAAGACGACGAGTCTGAGGGCGACGCACGAAAGCGCGGTCGTGGAAAGGCTCCTGTTAAAGGCAGAGCTGCAAAAGGGAAGTCCAAGTCGAAACATGCAGCGTCAGATGAAGAGGATGAAGATGAGGACGAAGATGAAGACGAGGATGAGGAGGATGAAAGTGATGAAGATGTGAGGAAAGACAAAAAGAAAACCAAATCAAAGCCTGAGGAAGATGGAAAAAAGAAGAAAGCAAAGAAGAAGGAAGAGGCGTTGCCCGAACCGCCGCCAGATGAAAAGAAGAAAAGAGGACTGAAGAATACCTCCAAACTTTTCATGCGATTCTCTAGATTTAAAAGGAAGAAGAACTCAAAGAAAAGACTTAAAAGCACATCTAGACTGTTTCTCGGACTGGGAAAACGAAGGAGTCGTCTGGCGAAAAAGAAGAGAAGGAAGTCAGTTTTTAGGAACGCTCCGAGGCTGCTGATGCGTTTCAGAGCCAGTAAGAAGAAGAAGAAAGAGAAAGAGAAAGAGAAAGAGAAAGAAAAAAATGCCCAGTCAGGAAAGAAAGCATCATACATGCTCATTAAACTGGGGGGAAACAAACCAGCAGAGAAGAAATCAGGGTTCTTCAAGGGACTTTTTGGGAAAAAGAATGCAGATGGCGGAGATAACTTCAAAATTCGTAGTGTGCTGTTGGGTAAAATTGCAGGGGCAACAAACTGGCTAACTAAGCGCTTCCTCTCAAGCAAAGTAAAGCAAAGGTCATATGGCAGGGATCGGGACCCCTGGGGCCGGTCAAGTAGCAGACATTTTCAAGGGGGTAGTCGCCAGACAAGCATGCGAGGACCTAGAGGGTATGAAAACTATGGATATGAGCATGACTTTGATGGTTCTGACTATAGGAACCAAGGAAGGGGAGCATTCAACAGACAGTCAGTGCAAAAACATCAAAACAGGTATGAGCCCCAACATGGTCATCCTCAAATACCAGCACGGCACTTTAATCAGTATGAAGCAACAGCTGACTATTATGAGACTCCATCGCAAGATCAAGGCTATTACGAACAGGACGATGGATACGATTACCCACAGATGCCCATGCAGAATGGAGGTGGGTATTATGAGGATGAAATGGGCTACTATCAACCAGATCCTGCCCAGAATCAGATGGGCTACTACCCAGAGGACATGGAATACTATGGCCAACAAATAATGGACCCATATTACAGTGATGGTGTGGAATACTATGATGAGGAACAGTTTCTAATGGAAGATGGCTTTGAACCGTATGGACATGAAATGGAATTCTTTGATCAGGGACAGTTTGGTTATTATGATGAAACTCAAGACTTCTATGACGATCCATATGGTGAGATTGGGCCAAGCGATCCTTACATGGATCAATACGGAGTTTTTGAAGATCCATATCTCCAGGACTACCAGGTTAATTACAGTGAAACAGGAGTCAGTCCATATCTTGAGTCTGCCTATAACATGTATCTGCCATATGGCCATGCTATACATGATGTCATGGAAGGTGAGGAGGTTGATGCATTGTATGGCGATGAGTTTGGTGATGCCTCCATGGAGCCTGTGGTCCTTCAAGGAGACATGTTCAGAGTTCCAAGGCCTCAAGTTAAGCTATTTGGTAAAGAAAGGTTAGATGTTGAGCTCCCACCCCCACCTCCTCAATATGAATTTGAGGACATGTCAGAGATTCAGTATGAAAATGATCCTTACTTCCCTGCACTACCTATGAATGGAAATTTTCCACCTGCTCTACAAACACAATATCCAGCAATGCCTCAGATTCCCACACCAACAGCTATGTTAATAAAGCATGCTAACAGTCCACAGGGCTTTATAAGTCCAAATGTTGCCCACTCTCCACATATGCTACCAATGGTTCAAGGCGGTGCTTTCCCCCCATCTCCTACACCTAGCAGAAGGTCCATGGGTATAGTGAATCTTCCTGTTCAAATGCCTTTGTCCCCTATGGCAGCACCAGGAGCATTTGGAGATCCATTAATGGATGTGAGGCGCTCCCCTGTACCCATAAGACGACCAAGTCCACACGCTTCTCCTCAACTCTCAATGCGCCCTTCTGGCCAATTCCCTATGAGACAGAGCCCTTCGCCACAGCCCTCCATCCGTGGGTTTGGTGCCAGGGAAGCAATTCCATCTCCAAAACTGAGCAGAGGAATGCCTTCCCCCATTAGTAATATCCAACGCCACCCTTCACCTGTTGGACATAGAAAAGTCAGTCCACCTTCCTCACCAACACTCTCCAGGCGTTTCCAGACTCAGGGCTCACTAGCAGATGCTGGACCTTCCCCACAGCTTATGCCCCGCAGATTACCTTCACAAGTCCCTTCTCCTCGTGCTAGTCCTCCTGCTTCCCCCCGGGGTTCCATTCGCAGGCGAAGTCCACCATTATCTCCTCGTCAGTCGATGAGGAGACCTAGTCCTCCTGCCTCCCCATCAGTAGCTCCTCGTCCGTTTGGTACAAGGAAGCTTCAACGCTCCCCATCTCCTCCTAGGCGAGTGAGTCCTCCCCCATCCCCTCAGATGAGCATGCGTCCCATGGGCAGTCTTCCACAGAGAGATTATGATAGGCCACCATCTCCATTAGCAGCACAAAGGCCATCACCTACTCCTTCCCGAAGAAGCTTTGCAGTTGCACCAGAATCTCCACGACCTGCTTCTCCTATGGGACGCAGACCACCATCCCCCAGCCTCTCACGTAGGTCTACTCGTCTTATGAGGGACCCACCCCCATTTGGCTCACCTGTCGGTCGACAGCGTGGAAGGGGCCGTCCAAATATTCCCATGGGAGCTGTAAAACCTTCACCTGGTCGAATGACCCGTCCGGGTGCTCCCACTCAAAATGTACCCCCTTTCAGAGCATCCATACGCAGCAACAGGTCTATCATGACTCAGGACTTTACAGGCTCCCCTCAGCTCTCAAGCCCACACCATCAGATGTCTATGAGGGAGCAGAGACGCTTCATTCCCCCAGGAAGCCCCAAAAGGAACCCACAAAGACCTGTTGGTCGTGGTCGTCCTTTGATGGCCAGGCAGTCTGTAAGACGGGGCCCTCACTCACCACAGCCCTCCATAAAACAATTTGGCCCTCCATCACCCCAGCCGTCTCTTAGACATATATCAAGACCAACCTCTCCTCATCCCTCCATCAAACATGGCTCACCATTACCAATGCGTGCACCTTCCTCTCATCCAACACCCTCACCTTTGCTTCCAGGTACTCTGCAAAATAGTCAAATGCTGCAAGCCTCATTTGCACGTACATATCCGGCTGGAATAGAGCCAATCCCTGTGGAAATGGGTCAAATGATTACTGTACCTCAGTCTCCTGTGCCCACAAATATTTTCCAAAATCAAGGCATTCCCAGTGTCTCTTATCCAGCAGGCATACAGCAGCCAATACCACCTTATGTCCCTGAGATCATAGATGTACAACAGCTTCCAGTTCAGCCAAATTTATCACAGCTGCAGCAACCAGTACCACATATTCCAGAAATGACTGTCACACAGCAGTATCCAGAACATATTTCATCCCCTCTTTTATCAAATGCTATGCAAAATCCTCAGTTGCGTGATGCCTCATACAGTTCACCAGCACTTAGGCCTGGCTCCCCATACGTTCTAGACCAGTATCCAGAGCAGGCTTCATCTCCTTTTTTATCAGACGCTTTGCAAAATGCTCAAGTTCGTGATGCCTCATACACTTCACCAGCACTCAGGCCTGGCTCACCATATGTTCCAGAACAGTATCCAGAGCAGGTTGCATCTCCTGTTCTATCAAATGCTTTACAAAACCCTCAGGTGCGTGGAGCCTCATACAGCTCGCCAGTGATTAGTCCAGGCTCTCCATTTGCTCCTGATGTTCCTGGCCAACCATTATCTCCACTTGTATCAAATGCTTTAGAAAACACCAGTCTTCACAGTGCTTCTTTTGCTTCACCTATGCTCCCTTCCATGGCACCATATTCTCCTGAGGTGGAAGCATTTGATCAGGGTGCAGGCCAACCTGCATCTCCAATGCTGTCCAGGGCTATTCAGAATCCTTATGTTCGCAGTGCTTCTTTCAAATCTCCATTACAGATGCCCCCCTCTCCCTACTCACAGGTGGTGACAGATTATGATTACATAGAAGATCAGGGCCCTGGACCCTTACTCACAAATGCTATTCAAAACCCCAACATTCGAAATGCTTCTTACCGAACACATTTACATCGAAGGGGGTCAAGATATGTTCCTGGACATCCAAGGGGGTCACCAGTTCTTTCAAATGCTATGGACAACCAACAGATTCGCAAGGCATCTTACCGAACCCAATTGGCTCCTCAAAGGAGAGCTTATCCCTATGCTCCCATGGCTGGTTATAGCCAGGACCCCAGAAAATCTCCTGTTTTGTCAGATGCACTTCACAATCCCCAGGTCCGTGCTGCTACCTACCGCCTGCCAGATGGAACACTGGTACATGGAAATCAGGTGGTAAATCCAGCCACCTCCCCAATGCTCGCTAATGCTTTACAGAATCAACAAGTTAGGACTGCATCTTACAGACTTTCTGATGGGACTATAATTAACCTGGATCCTCAACAGCAACAGTCTCTCTCTCCAAACCTCTCAAATGCATTGCAGAATCAAAACATAAGAAATGCCTCTTATAGACTTCCCGATGGATCTATAGTAGGTTTAGACCCCCGTCAACAACAGTCTTCCTCTCCAAATCTGTCCAGTGCCCTGCAGAACCCAAACGTAAGAAATGCTTCCTACAGACTTCCAGATGGGACAATTATTGCTGCTGGCCAGCAGCAGCCAATGTCTCCTAACCTGTCACGGGCACTTGGAAATCAAAGCATTCGAAATGCATCCTACAGGCTGCCTGATGGGACAATTGTATTTGCTGGTCAACCGGTGGAGCCAACATTGTCCGGGGCACTTACAAACCAAAACATTCGTAAGGCATCCTATAGGCTACCTGATGGGACAGTTGTTTTTGCTGAACAACAGGTAGAGCCAACATTGTCTGGTGCACTTCAAAACCGAAACATTCGAAATGCATCCTACAGATTGCCTGATGGCACGGTTATTATGCCTGACTATGGACAATCAAAATCCACATCCCCAAATTTGTCAGATGCCCTTCAGAACCGTCAAATGAGAAATGCAAGTTATCGATTACCAGATGGGTCTATCATACAACTAGCTAATGAACCCACTTCTCCTAATTTGTCAAGGGCACTTCAAAACCCAAACATTCGCAGTGCTACCTACAGGCTTCCTGATGGCTCAGTAATTAGTGCTGATCCAGCACCAGCATCTCCAAATCTGGCAAGAGCCCTCCAAAATCCAGAGCTAAGAAAGGCCTCCTATAGGCTTTCTGACGGATCAGTGATTTCTCCGGGTCATTCATATCAGCCAACAAGTCCAAACCTTGCAAATGCATTGCAGAATGAAAATATTCGGAATGCCAGATATCGCCTACCGGATGGTTCTGTTATGTCAGCGAATCCTCAGAGACATCCCAATCTTTCCCAAGCCCTTCTGAACCAAGATCTGCGCAGTGCTGCTTACCGTTTGCCAGATGGGTCTGTGTTCTCACAAAGTTTTATAGTTCAAACCTCACCATATTTGTCAGATGCTCTTAAGAATAAAAATCTAAAGCAGGCCTCTTATCAGCTGCCTTCAGGCCTGTCCACTCTTACTAACACTGGATTGATAATTGGCCCTGATGGAAAATATGCAGTGGTGTCCCCACAAAGGAAAGGTCCAGAGGAACACTGGGCTCAGTATTCCAGAGAAGGACTAACAGCGGAGGACTTGTGGGCTGCAGAGAAGGTCCTGCCACATGGAACTGTACAGAACCTTACCAAGTGGGCTATGTACCGTGATGAGAGCATGATGGACCACCTCACTCCACCACCAACTGGTTTCAGATACAGTGAGGAAGAACTGCACTGGCTACCAGATCGAGAAGGAGAACCCACAGGACAGTGGTATGACAAGGTACCTGTTTCAGTCCTATTTCAACCAGTAGAACAACACAGGTTCTTCCAGTTCTGAGTTTTCAATAGTTTGTTATAGTGTTGTGCAATGGGGTGATGGTTAATGTTTCATCCTTTATTAACCCTAACTTTGTTAATAAGATTATAGATTTAATTTAATTAATGTAAGCCTAATGTCACTTACTTGTTTGTGTGACTTTGAGGCTAGACAAAAGGCCTGGTCAGGCTTAGCTATCTCTATCAGAGTTCAGCTGCAGAGCCCGTGACTACATTGGATGTCAGATGAGATTTACAAGACTGATTATAAGTGCGCTCAGATTACTCAGCCAACAGCTAATGGCATGTCAAAGTGTGGGGTAGAATTTAGCCTGTTAACCTATTTCCCTCAGGGAACACCTTATAATTATGAATAAATGAGTTAAAGAGAGGGTCAATCAGGTTGTGATGACTTATCTGTGGATAAAAATGTCATAATTAATAGGATATTTTTACTCCTTTTTCTGCAATCAGATGTATTCCATAAGGAGCCTGCCTACAATGCGGTACAGAGAGAAAAGGGAATCTGATGGAATTGAGGATATGACTCAGCTAGAGTAAAAACACACACACACACACACACACACACACACACAGAAATATATACAGTACTGTGCAAAAGTTTTAGGCAGGTGTGAAAAAATGCTGTAATTAAAGAATGCATTCAGAAATATAAATAATGATTGTTTATTTTTATCAGTTTACAAAATGCAAAGTGAGCGAACAAAAGAAAAATCTAAATCAAATCAATATTTGGTGTTACTACCTTTTGCCTTCAAACCAGCATCAATTCTTATAGGTACACTTGCACAAAGTCAGAGATTTTGTAGGATTATAGTCATTATATTATTTTGTAGTCATTATATTATTTTGTGGGATTATAGGATTATAGATCTGTGGTTAGTTCTCCAAGATGTTTGGAACAACCTACCAGACGAGTTCCTTCAAAAACTATGTGCAAGTGTACCTAGAAGAATTGATGCTGTTTTGAAGGCAAAGGGTGGTGACACCAAATATTGATTTGATTTAGATTTCTCTTTTGTTCATTCACTGCATTTTGCTGATTGATGAAAATAAATGATTAAGACTTCCATTTTTGAAAGCATTCTTTGTTTACAGAATTTTTTCACACCTGCCTAAAACGTTTGCACAGTACTGTATATGTATGTATAGTGGATATTTGGATCATGTTACATCATAAGTGAATGTCTCACTGTTCCCCTCAGGGAGCTAACAGAGGGGGCTGTTTTGATGAACCTGAGGACTCGTTTTGACCAGGAGCTCATCTATGTAAGTTCAGTAAAGATTTCATTAGACTATAATTTTATTATATTTAAAGGAACAACTTCATAAGTATTATTCTAATATTTCAACAAATTATTTCATTTCTGTCTTTCCTTTGTCTGTATAGACTTACATTGGCAGTATTTTAGTGTCCGTGAATCCTTACAAGTTGTTTAACATCTACGGCACAGATGTGGTCCTCCAGTATGAGGGCCACGGCTTAGGCGAGAACCCGCCGTAAGTTGATCACACTGCTGTATTTAACTGCAACTAACTTGAAAAAACAGCTGCAAAACAAGTTGTCTCATTTTTTTGTTACAGTCTAGTGACACTAGATCCAAGGCCCTCAGAATAAACTAGCCTAGCTGATAATGATTTTAGGATATGGTTTAATTAGTTTTTGTCTCATATTTCCCCAACATGCCGTCTGTGTACATGCTAAAGTGTAGATCACAGATTTTGTGCATTGCATCATGAAATGTGAGAAGACCAAGATGTGAAACTGTAGATGTGTACTGGTCCAGAGTAGAATGACCTCATGACAAGCTGGGGAATAATACCTGTTGTATTTCTTGTTAATTACTTTTGCTTGGCTAAGACTTTGTTTGCTGATTATTTTGTATTTGTTTCTGTGTGTTGAAGTCACCTTTTTGCAATAGCAAACATGGCCTACACAACAATGATGGACATCAAGCAGAACCAGTGCATCATCATCAGGTTAGCTAAGTGTGATTGTGTGTATGTGCGTTGCATATGAAGATATAATTTGCTGTAATGTGACTTGTAATTCTGTCTGTTCTAAGACATGCAGGGTTGTGGTCTTTGTCTTTCAGTGGGGAGAGCGGATCTGGAAAAACAGAGGCCACCAAACTGGTCCTTAGATACCTTACTGCGATTCACCATAAGAGAAATGTAACACAGCAGGTACTTACACACGTCAAGCGCTCAAGTAGAGTCTGCATTCACATATACTACGAGTGAAAGACCATAATTCATTCATCAAAGTGTTACGATTGTTATCTTCAATAAATCCTCAAATTGTTTCATGCAATTTCTTGTCTAACATATTGAAAACGTCTGTCTTTTTATTATTTTTATCCCACATGCTTTCATCTACAGATCGAGGTGAGATTGAGAGTATTTTATTACTTACATTTGGTGAGGTGGAGTGAACTTGAGAGCTTTAGAGGGGGGGGTGTCCAGTTCCGGTATCCTGGAGATTTTTCATCATACTAGAGATTAGAACATCGACACCTTGTCTCAGGTATGAGTAGAAGCTCACCAGGTATGATGGAAATCCTCCAGGATACTGGTCGTCCAGAATGCAAACTGGACACCCCTAGACGACTTACTGAACTCAGGACTAATTAGGGCACTTAAACATTCCAGATCCTGGAAGCAACCCCTCTGCTGGAGTCGTTTGGGAATGCCAAAACAGTGCGGAATGACAACTCAAGTCGCTTTGGGAAGTTTGTGGAGATCTTTTTAGAGGAGTGAGTCACCTTTCTTGTTTATCTAACTACTTATTGGCATAAATGTCTTTGCAACAGCTGCTGCTAGACATTTTCTACTTACCGGTAAATGCTAATATGAGGTTTGTACATAATTGGCAGGTTTCTCGAACATAGATTAAGTTGTAGAACCAATGGAGATTTACTACTGAAACTCAAAGCTAAGTCTAGAACCTGGCTTAATCCTAGACTCGGAAATTAGCCCAATGGGTTTATTCCCAAACTCTTAACCACCAAAGTGTTTTCAATACATTTACTCTACTGGAAGAGCTGAATGCTTGAGTAAAGGCCATTACAGAGTGGAATGCTGACCGCTGGAGATGGTAGCGATATAGGGGAACTGGATCTGTGTATTTCCTCTTGACCCAGTGTGAATTAGGGCAGTGTGGCCGGTTAAGTAATACAGGCTCAGTGTGTGTTGCCGGGCCTCTAACATGTCAGAGTAACAGTGTTGTTTTTGTTGTTGCTGTGTTGCAGGGGAGTGATAAGCGGTGCCATAACCTCACAATATCTACTGGAGAAGTCCAGGATTGTTTTTCAGGTTGAGTGCCTGTATGAGTGCCCTTGTGTTAATGTACTGTGGAAGACGTGCAATTAGGTTTTTAAATTGTTGCTTACTTGTTCATGTTTATGCACAGGCCAAAAGTGAGAGGAACTACCACATCTTTTATGAGATGTTGGCTGGACTCCCCACTCACCAGAGAAGAGCATTTTACCTGCAGGATGCTGAAACCTATTACTACCTAAACCAAGTAAGTGACAGACATACCCACATATCCATGGAAAACTAGCTTTTTTGGTTATGCTCCAACATGATTCAATGAGTTCTCCTAGTGTCACGATATGACAAGCTGGGATTCAAGATGTCACCATTTTTTGACCACAAGCATTGTTACCCATTATGCTCTTCCTGTTGTCGCCATGTCAGGGTGGTAACTGTGTAATTGCGGGTAAGGATGACGGGGAGGACTTCAGGCGGCTACAGAGTGCCATGGATATTCTCCGCTTCAGCCCTGAAGACCAGAGTGGCGTTTTCAGGCTGCTGTCATCTATTTTGCACTTGGGAAATGTCTTCTTCCAGAGACTTGAGGTACCGATGAGTTCTCAACTCATATTTGGAGGCTTTTGCTCACATGTTTGCTGGCATTGTGGAAAGGACGCTGCTATCTTTAATAGAAGTTGGCACCTACGGTTCCTGCATGAAGGCAAATGGAGTTGAAGGTTGTATCTTCTTCAACAATTTGTACTCCAGACTATTGGTAGTGTTAGATCTGGGTCTGTGATACCTCTACTATTTTCATTGAGCTCCTGACCTAGACCCTTAACCTCAAGTTCCTCCAGGCAGACTGACCCTGAAATTATGAAATGTAGGAATAAGGGCTGAGAGATCAGGTCTCGTCTTTTCTGTCATCTTCACGGGGTGCTTATTTTGGTCCAAGCTGAACACAGTAATGGAGAGTTGAGAGTGTTCACTTGACAACAGTTGACCATTTCTATGACTGTGTCTGTCCTCAGACTGAGGTGCAGGAGACAGCAGGCGTAGTGAGTGCTCAGGAGATCCGTGTGGTAGCTGACCTGCTTCAAATCTCCCCTGAAGGCCTGCAGAAGTCTATCACCTACAAAGTGACGGTAAAGTTTAAATACAGCACAGGCAAGAATTCTTAAAAAATGATGTCAAAGCTTTCACCCGAGCCGGTGCCAGTAACAAAGCTTAATTACTGCAGGCTTGGCGTTATGGAAACCACTGTAATTCGATCTGGGGTTTCTCACTTGCCTCAGTAGTGCTAATGGGTGTCAAGATGTCTTATTGTTACATCACACTAGTCAGTCTTGGGCATGTTCAAAGTTCGCTGAACCAGCCTACCTTAGATGAAGCTAAGATGGGCTTCTTTTTTTACCCTTTTTGAAAGACGCTCACAAATTCTTTAAAAGAATTTCACATTTTCATCTCGTCTGTGGGATGACGATATTTTTACATCTCAATTTCCCTGTCGCTGGGTGGGACACAGACCACAGGATATAGCGGCAGTTGGTGGCGAAACGGTAGGGCGTTCGCCCCGTGATCAAAAGGTCGCAGGTTCAAATCCAGGGCCGGTAAAGTTACCACTGAGGTACTCATGAGCAAGGTACTGTCCCCGAGCACTGCTCCCCGGGCACTTGCCTTCACGGTCGGGTCAAATGCAGAGGTCACATTTCGTTGTGGTGCACTGTGTGCTGGTCACAATGACAAATAATCACTCACTTTCAAAAGGATGGTGCCCAGCGTTGTTCCCATCAACCCCTATAACAGCAGAAAACAGCTTTAAGAATTGGTTTAACTTCCAAGCGCTGGCTAGCATAGCTTACTTGTCCAGCATCTGCCGGATTTTCCAACCATGGCACAACTGATCAGAAAATTAGCAATGTCTGATCAGAGAGTGCTGACTCTCAGAGCTACAGGACGGTGACCAATGTTGGCCCCATTAACACCTCTAAACTCAGGCACCACCTTTTGATCCTCGTCACCCAATGCTCTGTACAGATGCAGGATTTTCCAACCACGGCACAACTGATGCCACTGATTAGATGATTACTGATGTTGGATCAGGGTGGAGGAAATACAAAACCTGGGCAGTGCACTGGGCCACGAGGACCAGGGTTGGGAAACACTGACCCGGTCTGAACTGCAGCTATGATGGTGAATTCTTTTACAAAGGTTCGTATTCCCATTTATACGTCCTGATGTTTTTCCAAATTTGGGGTTTTAGACTTCCATTTCCTTGTTTGGAGTTACAGAGAGTTTGATTGCAGGTCAAAACAGCTGACAGTAGTCTTTACTTTCCATGTGAGTGGAATTTATTCATTCCTAAATATCCAGAATTCCAGCATTCAGTGGTTTCACTGAAATATTGAATACATGAATCTATAATCTGACTGCTTGATTAGCTAGTCCACGTAAATGACATGCTAATGTGTGTAAATTATGAGAGGTGCACATTACATCCTCCTCAGGCTCCACTCCAATCCACTCGTAAATCGGCTAAATCAGACTTGAATTCTTTCTGATTTGTGTTTGAGCGTGTGGAATATGTTCAACAAAACCTGAGCAAATCAGTCGGTGGCGTAACGGTAGGGTGTTCACCCCGTGATCAGAAGGTTGCATGTTCGAATTCAGGACCGGTAAAGTTACCACTGGGGTACTGATGAGCAAGGTACCGTCCCCAAGCACTGCTCCCTGTGCGCTTGTTAGCTGCCCACTGCTCCTTCCTGGATGGGTTAAATGCAGAGGTCACATTTCGTTGTGGTGCACCGTGTGCTGTGGTGTGTTCACAATGACAAATAATCACTCACTTTAAAGTTTCAACAAGAGCAAGCAATGTCCTAGTGTGTGTTTCATGTAATGTTTCAACGTAGCACACTTGCTCATTTAATAAATAAAACTGCTATCCAGAGGTCACAGGTTTGAGTTTACATGTCTATCAGCCTGAATCAACTATCAACTAACACTAACACTGGATCAGTTCCCCATGCCGTGTGTGTGTGTGTGTTGGTAGCTGATATGTTATCCAAGGCCAGTCTCCGACTTCTAGGTCAAGGTTCTTAAGCAGTAAATAAAAAATTCTACCCTTGATTCTCAGTAACACCTTGTTGTAGTTCTATTAAAATGTGGGTTGTGTTATTTTAGTTATGTACATTTTTTGATTTTTTATTTACAGGAAGCGATGAGGGAGAAAATATACACTCCACTGACTGTGGAGAGTGCTGTGGATGCCAGGTATGCTCTAATCCTACATAAATACAAGTAACACAATGATAAATATTCACAACTTGTACATACAACTGCAAAAGGACAATCATGTGTACTATCAAAACGCACATCGTCGCTGTCGGGCAGAAACCTTTCACGTCCAAAACAGTTATTTGTCAAGAAATTGAAAAAAAGATGAATATTCTAAATATATGGATATTCCGTCGTCAAAATTGGTATTTCACAGACAGAATAAAGATGTTGTGACTTGTTGTGCTTTCGGCTTCTGTGCGTCTCCTCTGGATGACAAGGGGATGGAGTTAAGAGGATCTGGCGACAGTTGAGGCATCCAGTGGAGTTTTCAAGCCGTTTTCAACACTTTTCATTGGTGAAATATTTCTAAAACTGTCAGGCCAACCTGAAGACTGACCAAAAATGACCAAAAACAGACAAGGTTTCCTCCCAACAGCGACGGTATTATAGTGTATTTTTTACACATGACTCCCTAGTGGAATGTGTTGGTACTGCAGTTCCCTCATTTTTTTAATTAACATTAATAAATAAATAATTATAATAATTCATAATTTAACATTTTTTGGAAACTTTCTCTTAACTGATCCACTTCCCTTTGATTACAGAGATGCTGTTGCCAAGATCCTTTACTCCCTGCTCTTCAGTTGGCTTACGGAGCGGATCAATGGGCGTGTATACCCTCGGAATGAGGCTCTCTGCATATCCATTTTGGATATATATGGGTTTGAGGTACTTCACCAAGTCTGGTGGTCTTCAAATATTTTCCATTTTTGTGCAGAGCTGTTTGATGAAGCATTGTGCCTTTGCCTTCTAGGATTTAACATTTAACAGTTTCGAGCAGCTCTGCATCAACTACGCCAACGAGACTCTGCAGTACTTCTTCACTAAAATAATAATTAAACAAGAACAGGTGACCACATACTCTCACAAAGACATAGAAACATTCTATTAATGCATCAAAACATATTCATATAATCACGCAGCATATTTTTAAAGGACTGTTACAGGTTTTAGAGGTGGCTAGATGTACCAGTTGTAAACGTTAAACATCTCTAACATCACCTGTACAGGAGGAGTATGTACGAGAGCAGATCAACTGGAGAGAACTGTCCTTCAGCGACAACCAGGCCTGTATCGACCTGATCGCTGCAAAGCCTCATGGGATACTCCGCATTCTTGATGACCAGAGCTGTTTCCCTCAGGTAGCACATGTCCATCAAAATTTGGATGAAGTTGCATCATTCAGATTGTATTAAACCGCTTTGATAAAAACCACAATTCTGAAACGTGTAGCAAAGCTGTGTAGAAAAATGATACAGAACTTAAATTTCTACATTTTTTATATCAAATGTCGTAGAGAAAATTCCTAGAGAAATAAAAACTAAAACTAACTGTTATTCATCCAAATAGCATGCGTTCTTTTACACTCTTGCAGACAAGTGATTATTTGTCATTGTGAACACACCACAGTACAGCACTGAAACAACATGTACCCTCCGCATTTGACCCATGAAGGAGCAGTGGGAAGTGTCCAGAGAGCAGTGCTTGGGGATGTTACCACAAATATCTCATTGGCATCTTTACCCTGTGATCGGAGGGTCCCTGGTTCAAGTTCCGGACGGGTAAAGGTGCCCCTGAGGTGCTCATGAGCAAGCTACCGTCTTCAAGCACGGCCCACTGAGCATTGCCAAAAAGCTGCCCTCTGTTCTTTCACGGAAAGGTCATTTTTGGTTGTGGGTGGTTGTGACAAATAATCACTCACTTAAATATACCATTTTCTGTGCACTGAAACTTCTTGAGCAGAGAATCACAATGTGTCTGTTTGTCAATTCTGCTTTTCAAGGCCACTGACCACACCTTCCTCCAGAAGTGCCACTATCATCATGGCGACAGTCCCCTCTACTCCAGGCCAAAAATGCCACTGCCAGAGTTCACTGTAAAGCACTACGCAGGCCGAGTGACTTACCAGGTAGAACCAGACCCTCTTATGCTAAAAGCTAACCTACAGTCCAATGTTTTTATTTTAGCTTAAAGTTAAGCATTGATAAAAGTTGACACATCTGTAGACACATGTGCTGCTTCTTGATCGTCTGCAAGGCAAAGTCTGATGTTGCCTGACACTTTCTTGCCATTTTCTTTTTAAAATCTATGCATGTGCCATTCACATACTCTTGCTTATCCCTAATTCTGTCATTTAAATGAATTGATTAAAAAATTAAACTGTGCATAATCTCAAATGTGCATTTGCCGTGTTTTGTTGGCCTTTTTATTTTAGGTTCATAAGTTTCTGGATAAAAATTACGACCAGGTCCGGCAAGACATCCTGGACCTGTTTATGCAGAGTCACAACAAGGTGAGCGTCTGTGAAAGTTCTAAAGGCTTATGCTGCAGCTGAAGGTTTATGCTGAAATCAGTGTGTGTGTGTGTGTGTGTGTGTGTGTGTGTGTGTTTGCGCAGATGGTTTCCAATCTCTTTATTAAGCACTCCGAGATGCTGAGTCAGCAGAAAGGCGGGGGGAGGAGGGACAGCACAGTGACTCGGCGATATCAGCCCTCGACTGTTGCTGCCAAATTCCAGCACTCACTGCAAGAGCTCCTCGACAAGATGGAGAGGTCTGTAACTTTAAAAACTTTCAAGTTATTAATAAGTGATCTATTTAAGTTTAGACTTTGGGTTTGGAAGTAATTTTACAGTTATACTGAATGATTGTTTTGGACCTAGTCTGAAAAATGTGAAGGTGAAATATTTTGCTGTGTTATAAAGTTATAAAGAGATGAAATGCAGTTCAGCGGTTTTCAACAAGAAAGCACAACGAATGTAACACAAAAGAATGAATTCATAGATTTAGTTGATTTTTATTTGCATAGCGTTTTTTGTTATAGCCAAAGCATCTCATTTACTTGGTCACTGTGAGACAGGGTTATATTAGCATGAATCTAGAAAGAATTGCTGTGCTCACAATGATCTGCAAATGCAAAAATAGCAGAAACAAAGAGGGACCTAATATAGAACCTTGCGGTTCTTATATAGGCCTTTACAATCACAGAAATTTTGTGGTGGTCTAATGGATACTCACCTCTGGTTTAAGAGATTAAGGGGTTAAGTCCTGCCTCCAGCACTACCACCATTGGGTTCCAGAGCAAGACTATCTCTGAAATTTGAAAATATCACTCTGGATATAAGAACGTCTGCAAAACGCCACAAATGTACATGTACCAGTTTCACTGTTGTGATCTATGATGTGGCTAAGATAAACTCACATCTTGTCTTTCCTGGTTAATATATCACGTGACATTAATCTCCTTCTATCTCTTTGACGTATTATCGCAGGTGTAACCCGTTTTTCGTGCGCTGCATAAAGCCAAACAGCAATAAGGTATTTACACCATGTCATTTTCCTCAGTCTGAGTGCGTTATTTATTTAGGGTTTTGTGTGTGTGTTCAAGCCTGTGTGCGAACATCTCTCCTGACGCTTCGTAAGGTTATACAGTAACAATCCACTCATTGGTCACTGGTCAGCAGAACAACTTTTGACCTCTAACCTTGTCGTTACTTAGAAACTGTTAAACTGGAAAACTAGAAACACACTAAACATCATGCAGTGGTCAAACCTCCTCAAAAAACACATATTAATGGAAAAAATAACATTGCAGCATCAACTTCCACATTTCCAAGAAGTCTGGGGTTCTTTTATCAATTTAGACTTGCCTGTGAACTAACTCCCAACAATCACATACATCACACTACATTCCAACTCAAAACTATTAACTAAGTAATCTGATTAATTCCCAACATTCCCACACATCATCTATTTATTTATTTATCTGATACAATATACATACACCCTATTTCTGTATGTCTGTTTGTCTGTCTGTATGTCCATCTGTCTGTCTGGGGGGGGTGGCTGGGCAAAAAAACAAAAATAACAAAAACAAAAAAAAACTTATAGCACTGGGAGTTAAATGAGTGTCATGGTTGAGTGTTGTGTTACATCAAGCACTTATACGCTGAAAGATAGCAGATAACAACCCCTTTGTTTTTGCTATGACGTCCTGTTAGCTGTGATTTGACAGGTGAAGTGTTCAACAGATGTTACCATGACAGGGTCCTTCAGTTTCTACATTTGACCACATTCACTTTTGTGGAGTACCCGTCTTTACGCAGTACCTTTGCTTCAGGAACCTGGTGCATTTGACCTAGAGTTGGTTGCAGCCCAGCTCAGGTACTCAGGAATTATGGACACCATTTGCATTAGAAAGGAAGGCTATCCAGTCCGAGTGCCTTTCTTCAAATTCCTAGACAGGTAAGACAATTTGAGATGTCACAGTGTGGAATATTTTGTAAACGTAAATGTTTTGTGAAACATTAACCTGGGAACTTCATCGAAGGTATAAAGCACTGCTAGGACTCAAGAAAGCTCCACCTGCAGACGGTGACAACTGTGTCATCATGTTAACCAAGCTCTGTCCAATCAAAAAAGAGGACTATGAAGTGGGCGTGTCCAAGGTGAGTGAGTGTCCACTTTAGTAAGGACATCTAACTTGTATTGATCGTAATTCCTTTTCCACTGCACCGGTGCCAGTGCTGGATCCCAGTTTGGAAGATTTTTGCTGGTATTGGTGTTTTCAGGGTATTTTTGTTCTAATGATCTCAAGAAAGCCTCTTGCATTGGACGGTTACAGCTGTTTCATGAGTTTCAAATTATGTCATGACAAACGGTACGTCAGCAAAACAGAAACAGACACTGACCTCTTTGAACATTGAATTTTGGTCAACGTTGCAGCTCTTCCTGAAGGAGCACGTGTACCAGCTGCTGGAGAGCAAACGTGACCGGGTGAGACACTTGGCGGCCATGACGCTGCAGCGATACGTCCGCATGTACTTCGTCCGCAAGAAGTTTGTCAGGTTCCGCATGACCATGACCTGGCTACAGGCCCGCTGCCGAGGCTTCCTTGGCAGGTACAACTGCAACGTTCATGAGTGGACACACTGAGTTGGTGGTGGTGATTGAATGGTAGAATGTAAACTTAAAGGAGCAGATGGTAGCGTAACGGTTAGGGAGTTGGCCCCGTGATTGGAAGGTTGTCGGACCAGTAGAGGTACCACTGAGGTACTCATGACCAAGGCACCGTCCACTGCTCACTGCTTCCTTCATGGATGTGTCAAATGCGGAGGACACATTTCGTGGTGGTGCAGTGTGTGCTGTGGTGTGGTGTGTTCACAACGACTAATAATCACTCCTTTAATAATATTTTTATCTAACAGTAACTCATAGGAGTGAGTGGAACTTTAGTTTTATTTCACATGTTTCATATCTCAACTAAATCTCTCGCTCTTCTCTTTCCTGATTTGCAGGCGACGATTCCTTCAAATGCGTATAAACATGATAAAGATGCGCTCAATGATTCAGCTCATCGTTAACCGCAAACGCTACGTCAGGGTACGCTGTGTTCCTGTCTGACGCTCCTTTGTTGCTCATTTACACTTACAACCATCTTTATGTGGCTAGGCTCAGTCAAGAAAATTCTCAGCAAGGAATAGATTACAAGGAGCTAACATTATTAGATGTTACAATATAGAGTTTTGGAAGGTAAACAACAGTTTGTTCAAGATAAACAGAAAAGATGAGAGTGAAACATGAATCGAGATGGGTTTTGAGGGTCACTATATTCCTGAACAAAGATTTGTCCAGCAAAACTCTGTGACCAGTGACCAGAACTAAATTTACATCCTGTAATATGGAATTTATAAGGTGATGTTCACTAAGAACTTGTGAGGTTTCTGAGGTTTTTTGACCTTACGAATTCTCGTAAAATACTGTTTTTGTAAAATTTATATTTTATTCTTACATTCACACTGTCAAAATCAACTGAGGCACAATTAATTCACAAAACCAACATGAACAGTGTTGTTCGGGAAAAACAAATTGAAAAAGTGATGTAAAGGCACCTCCATGACTAAAACATTTTCATTTGGGTTTGTTACAGGACTACCTTCTCTTGGTCAGGAGAGCAGAAGAGGAGAGACGAAGATTTGAAGCGGTAATATATTGAATTTTTCTCGTACAGATCTGTAATATCCAGATTCTGACGATGAATACTGCAGAATTGGATCCAGTCATTAAAACTACACAATGTCGACTTATAATTGGATTGTTTGCTTAAGAATATGAGTTTGGGTTCACAGAGTATAAAAGAATTTCTGGAAAAGTTTATTTAGATTTATGTAAATGTAATTTAATTTACTTTAATTATTCTGTGGTGTCTGTGGTGCTACTGCATTAAAACTGTGTATTTCTACTGGTCATCTGAAAACTGTGACTAACCTTCTGCAATCAGGAGCGAGCCAGCAGAGAGGTGGTGAACGTCTCCCAGTTGGTGATTCCTGCTGAACTAGGGGGACTTCTGCAGGCCACAGCAGGTCATTTGCTCAGACTCAATTGTACACTATATTTATAGACAATCGTGTTGAAACAAAACTTTGTGACCACCTGCCTTACATGCTGTTACACCTACCGGTGAAACCAAAACTGTTCTGATCCAAAGAGGCAGGTTCAAGATTTTGCCTTGACCTCCAACCCCAAAATTTCTTGGAGATAAAGAAGCCGATTGCAACCTGGTATACCACAGGACACCTGTCCTTGGACAAGTCAGAACTATGGCATACTGAGGAGCAACAACATCTTAGGCAGGTGTTCAAAAACTGATCTCATCAGTAAATGTGTGTCTTACAGTTGGTAAGGAGGTGCATTCCGAGTGCTTAGCTCTGGTCCAAGCTCCGAGAGTACAGGTGGATCCTCAGCTTACTCTCCCTCTGGATATCAACAACTATTTAATGACTAAATACATTCGCACAAACTTCAGGGTAAAGATGTCTTCATATGATCACACCTTTTACCAAGCTTTTGTGATGCGTAACTCTGGTCATTGTGAAGACGTAGTAAACACATCTATGGAACTGTGTTGGAAATTTAGGATCTGCAGTTTGGAATGCTCACAGCGCCCCTTCAGTCCCCTCTGACACGTCTCGAGGACGACCTCAAGCAGGATGCGCTTGATGTCTTTTTGCTGGTAAAACCGCACTATTCACCTTGTTCATCTTTGCTTCTTAATCCATGTCTGGTTTTTTGTTCACACTCAAATGATTTTCCTAGATTTTGCGTTTCATGGGGGACCCAAACTTGAACGGCGCCCAAGAGAACCTGTTCGGCAATTATATCATCCAGCGGGGCCTGGCCACTCCACCAATCAGGGATGAGATTTTGGCTCAGGTAGCCAATCAGGTGTGGCGGAACGAAAACCAACGCAATGCAGAGAGAGGCTGGCTGCTGATGGCAGCTTGTTTAAGTTCCTTTGCTCCCAGTGAGATCATGGAGAAATACTTGCTAAAGTAAGACATCTCCCACATCCCAGTAGTCTGCTAAACATGTTATGTCATTGTGACCCCTTTTCATCCAAATATAAAAATAAGCAGCTTTAACGAGGCCCTCACCAGGTTCTTCCTTGACTTTATAACCAGTCCGTTGAGGTTATATACAGTACCAGTGTCTAATTATGAGGATGGCAGGGTTTAAAAACTTGAAAAAGTCTTAAATTTAGTATTTGTAAATTAAGGCCTTGAAAAGTTATTGAATTTTGTTTACAGGTCTTAAATTTCGTTCATTAAGTATTTTTCCCCCCTTCCTTATTTACATGATACGGCGCCACAACAAAACCACATATTAATTCCATTTATTGTTCGTTGTTACAACGAATCTTCATACATCCAAAGTCGCATTTTAGTACACACAAAATATCAGGCTTCAACCAATTACTGGACGCTGACACCCCCTGGTTAGTTGCATAATAGAGTCCTGTTAAAAATTTCTCTGGTAGTCCTTGCTCCATCATATTTTACATTGCAAAAGATCAGTGTCAGAAAATAAGAAAAAGAAAGGCATAATAAGAAAGAAGGTACCAGAATCAAGCAAAATTATCTGCCAATATAGTGAGAAAATTTATCTTGTAAAGATCTCCTAAAACAAGAAAAAAAATCTTTCCCTTTTTCCACGTTTGTAGCTGTAATATTCTTAAAATAAGCAAAGTTGTCATGAATTTCTTAACTTCTAGTGGAGAGCATGAGAACCTGTCCTTTCTCTTGATTCAATTTCTTATTTCATTTTAAGAAGTTCTTATAATCAGTAAATTTTTCTTAATAAGATAATTGTAGCCAACACTTCTTAAAATGAGATTATTTATCTTACACATACAAGTCTAGTCAAGTCAGTTAATAAGATCTATTTTTTCTTTTTAAGATTTTCTGGCTTGTTAAGATTTCATTTTTTGCAGTGTATGTTTCAATTTGAGCAATTGATTTTTGATTATTTCCTTCATATGCCAGGAAAGGTGCGACGTTGGTCTTAAATTTAATTTAAAGTGGTCTTAAAAAGTCTTAAATTTAAGATTAAAAATCTTGGGGGTACCCTGGGATGGTTTTCATGAGAACAACTTGGGGGTAAGGGTCGTGCTCAGGGATCCAATGATGGTAGTGCTGGAGGTAGGATTTGAACCCACAACCGCTTAGTCCAGAGACAAGTGTTCTAACCACAAAACCACTACAAATTTTCTGTGATTGTAAAGGCAAGTATATTTGGCGTCCCACAAGGCTCTGTTTTAGGTCCCTCTCTAGTTCTGCTATTTTTGTGTTTGTGGATCTTCTTGAGCACAACAACTGTCTCACAAGATATATGCTGTGGTTTGAAATCAAGTTCATTTATTTAGTAAAATTTTGGGAGGCTGTTGACGGTATTAAAGTCACTAGGGCTACGCTGACACTGCCAGCCACATGGTTCAATTCCGATTTTTTGCTCAGATCAGATTTGTCTATCTTGACGGTTCACATTCAGAACTACAAGCGACCTGTATCTGACTGTAACGTGAACGCATCGGTCGTCCGAAACGTCACGCATGCGCACATTGATGCGTTTTTACACGGGTCAACTGCGTCACCAACAACAAAAAACGTCATATCTGTGGGCCGACTCATGGGATTAAAAATGGAGGCGTTAGTAGCTCACGTATGTATCGCACTTTGCTCTGGAGGACGACAAACAGTGAATCTGCTGGACATGAACAGGTCGAAAAGGAGAAAAAAGTCAGACGGCTAGCTTTTTTTGTTATCGCAGCTCTCCTCCATTTTACCTTCCCGCGCTGCCGGTGCAGGCTGATGATGTCAGCGCACGCGTATAAGCAAAAAGCCACATGAATTCCGATCTGAGCGTTCACATTCAAGTCGCATGGCCGCAAATCGGATACGTATGATCGACCACATATGAAAGTGACATAAATCTGATTTGAAAAGATCAGATTTGCGTGTCCACACAGCCCTGAAAAGATCAGATCTGTGTCACATTGAGGCAAAAAATCTGATTTGAGTGACTTCAGCATGGCAGTGTGAACGTAGCCTAGGACACCAAAAACCAGGGGTGCAGATGGTGAAGATGTGACGTCGTAGAGTATATGTTGCTGTCGTCTAGACTTTTGTTTAGTCTGCTAGTTTGCTAGATATCATTTTATCTTTAATATTCTATCTAGCTCTATAAACAAACTAGTCATGTCTTTTTGAGTCAGTTACAAGGTATTTCTGCTTCTCTCTCTTCCCGTTTCACATATATATTTAAGGTTTGTGTCAGATTACGCAGTCAACGGCTTTAAGGCCCTCTGCCAGCACAAGCTCCTCCAGGCAATGCAGAAGTCCTACCTGGGTCCAGAGGCGGCACGCGCCTACCCACTGTCCCTGCTGGAGTGGACGGCCAACCGCAAGAAAGCCCACATGGTCCTCCAGGTGTACTGCTTTGATGGTAGGCCAAAATGAACAAAAGTGAAGACGTCCAAATATGTAAATAAAAAAGTATGGGTTAAAATGACGGTAATGACCCCTCACTGACTCCAGTTAATCTGTTCTACTCTTTCATTGCTTTATCTCTTCTTTGATCTAGTCTCTTTCTCCGGTGCTCGTGCTCTCCCACGCCCTTCTGATCTGTCAGTCCTCATCTGGTCACTCAGTCTCTCTGTTTTCACCTGACTGGATTGATGCAGATTACTTGATATCTGATAGGTGTGTGTGTGGGTGAGTGTGTGTGTACTTTATGCTCTGGCTAATGCCCCTATGTAATCTCCACCAACCCACACAGCGACTGTTCTGTACTGTAATGTATCTTTTGGTAACGTACACATGTGATGTTTCATTTATGTAACTCTCTAACCCAGCAGCCGTTGTCCCTTTTTTGCTTCTCAGGTTTTCTTCACTGTATGATTTGATGTCTTCTGCACATAGGTTGCCCTATTGTATATTGCATATAAGAAACAGTTATTTATTTTATCTTTATTCCCTTAGCTCCCTTTCAAGTTTATATTGTAATTTTTTTATTCTAACTTTTTTTTATTTGCCTTAATTGCACAGTAAGGAGCGGATCAGGATACAGTTCACTGCATGTTGTACCTGTATAATTTGCATGTGACAAATAAAGAATCTTGAATCTTGAATTTTCGCCACAACATACTATAAAATGTATACTTAGGTATATAGGGATATAGACACTTCATTTTTTCACAGACTTTGTCTTATCTCCATGTAGGATTGTCTTTCCTGTGTCCGGTTCACTCCTGGACTAGCGGTGAGGACCTGGCAGGCAACGTTCTGCAACACAGGTATCTCATGTACACCTTGTCCTCTGATATGGATGTGTGACTCAGTGATGACACCTGACCCCAACACCCAGCTCACATTTCCACTCTTGCTGTACAATTGTCCAAGCAAACCTATGCTATGTTTCACATTGATTCCCTTCACACCGAAGGAGGAAATCATTGCTCCGAAAGTTTGCAAAGATCTGAAAGGTATAACCTAACAAAGAGTGGAGTTGTAGGGAGTTTTAACATCATTGGTTTTGGACACCATGTGCCATGTGTGAACTCAAGTCCACACCAAACAAATTAGCCTGAGATCATCTAGAGGAGGAGGAGGAGGAGGAGGTCTTGGACCAATTCCATTAGAAATATGGAGCAGTTTGTCTGTGGAAAAGAATGGGATTTGATCCCTCACACCAACAGAAATCACTAGTGCATGATGAGTTTCTGCAACATGTATTCTTGCTGTTGTAGCAAGAAGACCTCAAAATGATCATTGACGCTTTACCGAAATCTGGCCAGATCATTACATAGCTGCACAGCTTGATAAGCAACGAAACCTTTGTCGAACCCTTGTTGTAAAACTACAGTTGTTATCCATGGTGTATAAAGAAATCGTTTCCACGCAGGGGTGTGTCCTCTGAGAGCAGACACGGTTGGTCAGTTCTGATGAAGGAGCCGGGTCAGTGGGTAGAGCTGGAGGGTCATGACTATGTAATGGATCTGGTGTGCGATCTGGAACTGCCAGCAGACTTTCCCAAGCAGAAAACCCACTTCATCATCTCTACACACGACCTCAACAGGGCACGACCCAACGCAAGCATGTATGTACTTACGTTCCTTCCAAGGGATGGTGGTGGTGGTGGTGGTGAAGTGGTCCGAGCGACTAAAACTGCATGTGTGTTGACAGAAGTCTATTTGGAAGCGGTTTTGATGAAGATGACGCTGCTCCACTCTCCTATTCAAACCGAGCCAGTGCCATGGCCACGAACAGCCTGCCAATCTCTGAAAGTCACTACAGTCAGGGTATTAACACATACTGTACATATAGTGATAGTCGGTCAGTGATCGTATGTTCAGCAATTTGCCAATTGTGTGTGTGTGTGTGTGTCAACAGATTTAGGTCCACCTTACGATGGAGCACACCGTGGAATGGACCGCTACTTGGACAGCCTTTTTGACCCCGTGCTGTCCGATGGAACTGGGGTATACGTCTGGATCTCTGTATATTGCTGTTTATTACATTGCTGTTTTCAATACAGAAAGTGCTTATGCAATTTTCCCACCCACTTTATCTCAAATTACTTTACACACACTTTTACACAGACAGAACAAGGAAGTGACAGTCTTCAAATGAGGGTGGCATTTTTTAATGAGACGTGTCCCACATAATGGGAGAGAGGGAATATGTAAATGTGACATTTTGACTCATTGTCATGCAAAATATCTCACAGCAGCTCATATTTGAATAAATTAAATGGCACATTCCTCACATCTCCTATTTCACAGAATGTGAGCGAATCTGGATAACTCCCTCTCAGACATGATGAAGGTGGCTTCAAAGGCACAAAGAATCTAAATCTGTGTGTGTGTGTCACTCTCCAGGACATGGATGCATCAGTCCTGTCTGGCAGAATGAAAGGGGCAGGAGGTGTTGTGGGTGGTGGTCAGGGAAATGGAGTTCCACCCGCAGCCACACGTGTCCCTTACTCAGCTGCTCTTCAACCTGGAGGTACAGCTCTCACTCTGTCTGCCTCACACACAGACATGCACTAAATCGTTGTATCTAACTGTGTGTTCTGTGTGTGTGTGTGGTTGTGCTCTGTAGCAGTGAGGGTCCTCCCTTCTCTCCCAGTCGTACCCACCAGGCCGGTGGTGCCACCAGCTCCAGGTAACACCAGCTGCAAACACGAAAACAGACAGGAAGCGATAGTTGAAATTGTTATGGCGACTAGAAGGTGCTGTGTTTTTGTTCATTATGTTTCTCCTCTTCTCTAAGATCCACAAGTTGTTATGGCCCAGCAACAACAAGCCATCATCAACCAGCAGGCTGTCATCATGGTACGGAAGTATTACTCTCCGAACTTCATCCTCTTTATAAGTAGATTTCCCTGTGATGCTTACTGGAGTCATTCAGCAGACCATCGATTGTAGTCAGTCATTTTTTATTGGGCACCTTTGAGCAAGGTCTAGATGTCTTCCTTTGTCCATCGTCTTTTGTCTAATTTTCCAGGCCCAGCAGATGACAATGCAAGCCATGGCTATGGTGACCAGTCCCATCTCCAGTCCTCCCGTCTCTCCCTTCACCAGCCCGCCAACCAGCCCTCCTTCGACTCCTTACAGCACCATGCCACCCAGCCCTTACCCCGTGGTGCCCCCAAGCCCTTACGCAAATATCCCTCCCAGCCCTTACGCCCCCGTTATGTCGACGTCCTACACCGAGCCAATCGTTAGCCCCTACCAGAGTGCCACCTCCAACCCTGTCCCGCCCACGTCCACTGGCTCAGAGTTGCAGGGCGGAACCAGTCCAGTCAGCCAAATACAGACGCCCCAGCCCCGGAGCAGCACCACTGCAAAGGTGAGATGATTTTGTGGTGTCCTTCAGAGGCTGGGCAGGGTTTACAGTCCTGGATTAGCTGTGATGCTAGTTGTTCTAGCAGTGATGTTGCTCTTAGCTTGTCTTCGTGGATGAGGTTTCACATTTTCCTTACAGGGAAAGACTTCTAAAAACAGTTTAGGGAAGAAACAAGCTCCTACTCCAGTAAAACCCATCATTGTGGACAACAAGCCTGCCAAGAAACATGGTAAGTCAGATACAAGATTGGTCAGTATGGGTTGATTCATTGAAGAACATCCACCAGATTTTGACGAAAGCGCTGTACAGTTATACTAGCGCTACCATGTAAGACACAGGACCATATCACAGAAAACACGGTGGCTCAGATTGTTCATGACGTGGGATGATGAGCTTGACTGGTCTGATGAGTGAATACACTGTGTGTGTGTGTGTGTTTATATCTGTGAGAAATGCTAACAAAATCTCAAACGATGCCTCTTTGTGTCAGCTCCAGTTGTCGTCTCAGGTCCCATGCGTGCAGCTCCAGCGCCTGCTACTGAAGTGGTTAAATATTCCGTTTCAAATTCCGAACACATCATCCCCAGCCACAACATAAAGGACATTATCAAGCAATACCAGACACCCCCACCTGAGCCCCCAGCAGAGATGAAAAGGTCTTTGTATGATCCTGTGTTTGTACTAGAGATGTTACGATACCACTTTGTTAATGTCCGATACGATGCCGATATTGTACATTTAGATATCTGCCGATACGATATAAATCCGATACAGTCTCTGAGCTGCTTTTGCAGAGAACTACATTTCCCACAATCCACCGCTCGCCCCCCGGAGCACGTTCCAAAATAAACGATGGAAAATCTAAATAAACGGCAGAATTGCGAGTAGAACGCTGGTTGTTGTGGTTATTTATCAGCTAAAATATGGTTTGTATCTGTAATGAAGGCGACATTTTGACCGAACTGGTCATTTTAGCAAGTAATGGCGCTCATGCGCGCGGTCATTAACACAGCACACGTGTTTACATCGCCAAAAATGTCATAAATGAGTTTTTATGCATTTACTTCTGTTTTAGTGCAGGAACATCTCACAGATACTTTCACATGCAGAGGGATCAGGTCTCGTCTTGAAAACGTTGTGTGTCACTAATAAGCGTCTGTGTGAAATACAAGCGGAGCTGCTTTAGCGAGTAAAATGGATTAAACGAAGCTTCGAGTCTAGAAAAATTCCCTCAACCATTTTTTGTAGTAGAATTATTCAAGTTATTGGAATAATTGCTTCAGCTCTACTTTACCGCAGTGCCACTTCCCATGTATAACGAATTAAGCGTGCACGCATTTACAGATCGGCTTCATAGAACGGCCCAATGCCACCGAACCCCGTTCCAGTCGTTTGAGCCTTTATCAAACCGATACCAATCTACATTTTGGATCGGTGCCATCTCTAGTTTGTACCATTTCAACATTTCTGGCGTCTCATTTTATAAATAACTAGCTAAATGTTTCTCAAATGTTGTTCTACAGGAGAGAAGGCAAAGTGTTTGTGAAGAAAATGAATCCTCATGACGAGGCCATGAAGATTCTGAAAACCCAAATGGACACCCCGCCTCCTCCGCAGGTAACTCCAGTTCTTCCTTTTACATCTCGTCTTCATCCAAAAGCTAAAGTTACAGATTGTTTTTCTAACCTTTTATCCAACATTTCATCCTTGTGCTTTTTTTCAGTATTTATTATTGTTGTGTTTGTGTGTATCTGTAGAGACAAGCTCCTGCCCCGAAAACTGGACCTAGAGAGCCTGCTCTCAAACCCACCAAAAGCACCAAGAAGAGGGCACCAGAGCCTCCATTAAACATCCCACCTCCACCACCTGGTAATAAACACAAACAAAAATCAACTTTGGACTAATCACAGTCTCATGAAACGAACCGTGGAATATTTCACACTAATTTTTAATTTTTACATCATGTCTTTACGCCTTTGAAGTATCCAGAGATCTGCCGGTAGAATCGGAAACCGTCCAGACCCAGCTTCACCGCAGCGTCACTGAGGAACATTACACCTACACCAATGTTCCCTGGAAGATTTACATCAGAAAAGAGGTACGCATGGGTGTGTCCTTTGGTGAATTTTTGGATGTGGAGGAATATTTTTGGTTAGCGTTTTGCAGTATGTTATTCATCGTTTTAGGTGTTCTACCCGAAGGACAGCTGGAATCATCCTCTCGTGTTGGACATGATATTCAGGCAGGTAGGAACAATGCTGCCCCCTGCAGTTAAAACCAGTGCGCTCTCTAACTTCATCACGCTCTCATTTGTTTTCAATGTGTTCTCTGTCCAACGCTTGACCACATTGCTGTCTCTCCACTTCTCCTCACGTGCCCTCTCTCAGATTGTTATGGACACCTTTTCTGAGGCCTGTGTGCGCATCACCAAGGAGGAAAGACTAAAGATGAAGGAGATGTTCAGTAAGAAAGCTATGTTATGTCCCTTTTATAATTTCATAATTTAATCCACCAACGTTTTTGCATTTTGTTCTGTTTAAACTGGTATTTGTGTGTGGTGCGTCCAGTGAAACATAAAATCGAGCAGAACACTGACGTTCAGGACGAGACTGTGAAGAAGGCCGTGGTCTCGGCTGCTAGGGATTTGTGGGAGATTTATTTCTCACGTCTTTTTCCTGCTTCGGTGAGTAGAAATGAGTGGGATTTTTACACACTTTAAAGTGTGTGTCCTGTTTGTTTATGAAGGTCCTTAACTCTGCTAGTAGGGTTGGGTACCTGGTGTTTGGTACCGATACTCAACAGTACATCATTTCGATGCCTTGCTCTGAATCTGTAATACCTGGTTTGTATCAACATAAAATACAGTAATAATAAATAAGCCCCAAACTAATTTCAAACGTTTCTTACATTACAGTTTTTATAAAATTATCCCAGAACAATAAATAACACCGATAGATCACTAATCACCTAAAGCTGCTGTGAAACTTCTTGACGGCGTAGATTCGACGTTCTCGATGTCGATGCTGGCGCTGTAGTTGCACCTGTAGCTTTAAGAGCCTGTGTCCACCAAACACGTTTTTTGTGCTGAGAGTGGTCAAAACCTCGCTGCCAGAGCGCTTTCTCAGCGCTTGTTTTTTAAGTTACGAAGAGCGTCAGCGGGCACTTTGTAACGTTTTTTTGAGAGCAGTAGTTTAGCCGACGTAAAAGAGATGATCTAAATTTAACTGCAGTAAATACAGTATCTATCTGTTTCTATCCTATTGCTGCTGTAAATGTGAACTCTTCAGATGACTTGAACCGATACCTGATAGTACCGACACCATTCAGTCGGTACCATTAAAATTTTCATGAGTCTTGGTGTGTTCTGCAGGGCAGCGTGGGTACTGGAGTGCAGGTTCTGGCAGTGTCTCATTCTGGCGTTAAGCTGTTGAAGACGGTGAAGAGCAGCGCGGCAGCTCCAGATTACTTTAGGGTGCTCCGGCCATACAGGTACGCAACAAATCCACTGTCCTTCTCCTTCTTAATTTACTGCACATAATCTCTCCTCATCGTCCACAAGGGGGCGATGTAAAATCTATTTAAAAATCACCAAATCAGGACATGCTCTTGACCTGACCACTTCCCAGTCTGACAGGATAATACAGTTCCATATTAATGCTGTTTCTTACATCAATACCAAAAATGATTTGCTGCTCGGACAGTTCCCAAACCTAAATTCCAACCCTTACTCAAGGTCTCTTTCTCTCTTTTTAGCTACACAGAGATCCTCTTCGTCACCGTCCCGTCTCCAAACATGCTGGAGTTCAACCTGATGAACGAGAAGCTGATTCTCTTCTCGGCCAAAGCTCCCCAGATTAAACACATGGTGGACCTCTTCATCTCGCATCTCAAGAAGGTCGGTGGAGTCAACGTCTGACCTTTAGCCTCCTTTGTTGGTAGTGTAGTGGTTCGGGAGTTGGCCCCGTGACCAGACAGTGGCCGGTTAAGGTACTCATGAGTCAGGTACCCACTGCTCCTTCATGGACAGGTCACATTTTTGTAGCTTGTTCCTGTAGACTGTTGCTTGGTTCTTTCTCCATTTTGGATTAAAGTACCACATTAGATATTCTCTGTCTCCCTTTTGGCTTCAAATTTGCCGCAGGACTCTGAGTATGCAGTAGCTGAGAGGAACTACATCACCGAGGACCGGGCGCTGCTCAGTTTTCATAAAGGGGACATCATCCGTTTGCAGGCTATGGACGGATTAGAGGAAGGTGAGATGTTTTCTGCATGTCTGCTCTACTGTGTGTTCAGACTAATGCACGTTTAACACTGCAATTTGTGTTGCGTCTTACAGGTCAGTTGTACGGATGTGTGGTTAAGAAGAAGGTAATCTACCTCGAGGAGGTCAAGAGAGACTCAGCAGACTTTGGTAAGGCCTCCTGAGAGATTTCTACAATTAAACACTTTTATGTGGTTCAAATCTTTTTATTTTTCTTTAGAATGAGTAAAAACTCTTGAATATAAAGACAGTTTCACTACTTACCTCTTTCCAGCAGAGGGAGCCAAACCGTCAAGAGAAGTGTATTGGATATTCATGTTCTGTAGCGTGTATGAAAAATATTATTATTTCTCTAAATGTGACCCTCCACGGCAAAACCAGTCGCTTGTCGCAAATTTTCAAAATTGAGTTATTGTGTTTTCATGAAAGGGCATAAATCAAGCTTCAAAACGATACCTATATCAAATGAATGGGACGACATATGACTGAGATATCAACATTCAAAGGAGTCGGGTTTCTCCTGTCACGCCAAGTGAGAAACGGAGAAATCTGCCTTTGAAGTTGACTATCGACGTAGCACTCACGGACGCTTGGTGCGGTCGCAGCTACGTTTGCATTTACGGTAGCCTACGCTGCATTCACAGCCACACGGATAGCCTACCTGCGTTAGGTTAACTGAACTCGGGAGACGAAGATGGATTCCGGAGAAATATCTTCACACTAGTCAACCAGTGGATTTAAATATAAATATTGAAGTAGAGCGGTCAAAACAGAAACTTTTAACATTCTGCTGGAATTGAATTCCTCACCTTAAGAACGTCACGTTTTTAGGATGGAAAGGGTAAGTTTATCAGCCAAATTTATTCACAGCAGTACAGTATAGACCTTCCACTGTTTCAAAACACTAAAAACAAAAAATCCAAAATTTTACCCCATGCAACATAAACGCTCGTTTTTCTCGGAAACCTCTGTTGTGACAAGCGACTGGTTTTGCCGTGGAGGGTCACATATGATTCAAAATGTCCGGATTTAATAACACAAAAAATGGGCATAGTATCAGCTTGAGACTTAGTATTATATTCTGTTTTAATGCTTTGAAACACAATTGCAGAAATATAACGTCCTGAGGGCAGCATGGTGGCGCAGTGGTTAGCGCTGCCAGCTCACAGCGTGAAGGTCCTGGGTTCAATCCCCCGGATCATCTGTGGAGTTCCCCGTGTTCGCGAGGGTTTCCGTCGGGGGCTCCGCTTTCCACCCAAATCCACTTGCTTCAGCATAACTCTACAAAAACAAAACTACAACACCAACGTTTCTGCTTCTTCCAGGCTGGAGGTTCGGCGCAGTGATGGGCCGCAGTGGAGCGTTTCCCGCCGACTGTGTCGTTCCCGTTGCAGCTCCAGACTTCCTGAGTTTGCCGGTGGAGAGGACGGGGGGCGAACCGCGGGACGGACGAGGGAGAGTGGTGGCTTCAGGGGCCATGGCTCTGGTTGTGGCGTCCAGCGCTGCTGCACATGATCTCGACCCCACTCTAGAGGTGTGTAATAATCAGGTTATTTCCTAATCTGTGTTTATTAATGTTATATTTATATTACACATCACAGTGGCACGTCTAGAACAAAGCCCAAGCTGTTTGTGAGTCATTTCTTTAACGTTCTGACGTTTCTTCCCAGTTGACTCTGTTGTCATCACGTATTTTTGTAGTTGGATGAATTTGGTGACTTTGGCAGCGCAGACGTGGAGGGAAGGGTCTTTTTGGACAGTCAGTACAACATGGTGGAGTTTGCCAAGAAATACTTCAGACAGTCGTACGGTGCCAAAAGGTTTGAAAAGTCATGCACGAGCAGTTCTAATCTCGCATGTAATCGAGTATTGTAACCGTGTTGTTTCTGTGTTGCTTTCATGTTGCCAGTGATTCGCTCCGAGAGACCTCTAAGAAAGGCAAAGGCAACAGAGATCCTGCAGAAATGGTCAAGTTCAGCAAGGTAGCACAAAAAGCATCATTATGTCCACTTTGGGGGATGTGGGTGTGGTCTTGCGAGGAATCTATTAACAACCTCAGAAAACTGGTGTGTGGGCAGCGTGGTGGCGCAGTGGTTAGCGCTGCCCCCTCACAGCGAGAAGGTCCTGGGTTCGATCTCTGGGTCGGCAGTAGGCCGGGTGTGACAGCAGCTCCAGGGACATCAGGATTTGGCCCATAGACACAGGGACCACAACTCCAGATATTGAGACCCAGGTAGCCAGTGTTGGGTCTGATAGCTTCTGAGACCTCAGTGTTGGATCTCCTAATTCCATGAGCATGTACACAGAGGGTTGGCCTTCCAAACATTTGTGCCAGGTCCCCAAAGCTAGGGTTTAGAGGATTAGGAGCTCCAACCTGGAGTTCTTGGGGTCAGTTCTTCGCTCATGGTTCCTGGAGCTATGAGATCCAGCTTTGGGTTTCCGGGTCCCTCAGGTCCAGAGACTCAAAGACCCAAAGCTGGATGTCATAGCTCCATGAGGCAAGAGCGTCAAGCCCCAAGATCTCCAGGCTGTAAGTTCTACGCCCCACAGATTATAGATGGATTTAACACAGTAACCTTACAGCGCTGTTCTGTGGACATTTATCAGATCTTTCTTTTGGGAGAAATGCCAAGTTTAGCTGTGGATGTGGAACTTCTCTCTCATTCCAGAACCCCATCCAGGAGTCCCTGATCGAGTTCACTGACCCCAACATGAACAGAGTGGCCTCAGACATCTTCTTGGGTGGGTCGTCGTTGATAGATAGTGGCTTCATCTGATATTTATTTGGCCCTTAATGTAGGTCTTGTGCATATTTTACTTTTGTACAATTTGGTCTGTGCAGCGATAATGAAGTTCATGGGAGACCATCCACTTCGGGGTCAGTCGGAACACTTTGTGCTCTGCACCTTCTTGAAGGTAAAAGCATTCCAACGTCTGACCAGCTGCTTTAAAGCTGAGCGTTGGCAATAAAGAGACCAATTTTATTCCCTTGACATTCCTCCTCACAGCTGATCGGAGAATACGGGCTGATGAGGGACGAGGCGTACTGTCAAGTTCTCAAGCAGATAACAGCCAACACCAGCTCTAAAACGCAAGTTTGATCTCTTTATCTCCTTAGGGCCGAGATATACTTAACACTCAGAACGCTTACACGCACGCATCATGGCTGCCACGCGGCCTCAGCGTTCCTTTGATGCGTCTGCTGAGCACGTTGTCAGAAATTAATGGGGTGGCAGTGCGTTCACATTTTGGTACGTGACATCAACATCGTGTTTTACTATCAATAGGGCCCCATGATTTACGCGATGCAGAAAACGCTGACGGAATCGTGGAATTCAACAAATAAAATAGAATCCGTTGTAAAACGCGGAATGTCATATAATTTGCTGATATCGGTGTGTGGGAAAAGCAAAGCAATGGTTTCTAATCAATTTTGGCCGCTGCAGCCCCCTGTACGTGTTACCTGTTGAGGCGGGACTCAGCTTTCCACACACACAAACACACAGACACAGAGGGGAAACGTCAACGGTCAGCTATGGCGAAGAGGCTGAAATACTGCAGTCTTCAAAAAACATGACGGAATTGGAGTGTTAGTGCTAAGTTTAGAGCAGAACAATACCCACATGATTTTTATGAATCGGGAGAACAACTCTTTTGTATGTTTTGCCAGCACACGATAGACTGCACCCGCAAGAACACGTGACGACCACTTACGGTCAAACACTCACATCAGAAACGTTTAGTTTTGCACCAAAAAATGAATGTTTTTTGCTGTTTACAGGTCAATGTTTTACCAAAGCAGAAAATGTTCTGCTGAACCCCAGCACTTTGTTGAAGTTGAATAACAGTCATTTAATGTGAAT
>JAVGVS010000451.1:138653-166165 GCA_032718565.1 Distichodus sexfasciatus | reverse complement strand
ACAGCAGTACAGTATAGACCTTCCACTGTTTCAAAACACTAAAAACAAAAAATCCAAAATTTTACCCCATGCAACATAAACGCTCGTTTTTCTCGGAAACCTCTGTTGTGACAAGCGACTGGTTTTGCCGTGGAGGGTCACATATGATTCAAAATGTCCGGATTTAATAACACAAAAAATGGGCATAGTATCAGCTTGAGACTTAGTATTATATTCTGTTTTAATGCTTTGAAACACAATTGCAGAAATATAACGTCCTGAGGGCAGCATGGTGGCGCAGTGGTTAGCGCTGCCAGCTCACAGCGTGAAGGTCCTGGGTTCAATCCCCCGGGTCATCTGTGGAGTTCCCCGTGTTCGCGAGGGTTTCCGTCAGGGGCTCCGCTTTCACCCAAATCCACTTGCTTCAGCATAACTCTACAAAAACGAAACTTCAACACCCACGTTTCTGCTTCTTCCAGGCTGGAGGTTCGGCGCAGTGATGGGCCGCAGTGGAGCGTTTCCCGCCGACTGTGTCGTTCCCGTTGCAGCTCCAGACTTCCTGAGTTTGCCGGTGGAGAGGACGGGGGGCGAACCGCGGGACGGACGAGGGAGAGTGGTGGCTTCAGGGGCCATGGCTCTGGTTGTGGCGTCCAGCGCTGCTGCACATGATCTCGACCCCACTCTAGAGGTGTGTAATAATCAGGTTATTTCCTAATCTGTGTTTATTAATGTTATATTTATATTACACATCACAGTGGCACGTCTAGAACAAAGCCCAAGCTGTTTGTGAGTCATTTCTTTAACATTATGACGTTTCTTCTCAGTTGACTCTCTTGTCATCACGTATTTTTGTAGTTGGATGAATTTGGTGACTTTGGCAGCGCAGACGTGGAGGGAAGGGTCTTTTTGGACAGTCAGTACAACATGGTGGAGTTTGCCAAGAAATACTTCAGACAGTCGTACGGTGCCAAAAGGTTTGAAAAGTCATGCACGAGCAGTTCTAATCTCGCATGTAATCGAGTATTGTAACCGTGTTGTTTCTGTGTTGCTTTCATGTTGCCAGTGATTCGCTCCGAGAGACCTCTAAGAAAGGCAAAGGCAACAGAGATCCTGCAGAAATGGTCAAGTTCAGCAAGGTAGCACAAAAAGCATCATAATGTCCACTTTGGGGGATGTGGGTGTGGTCTTGAGAGGAATCTATTAACAACCTCAGAAAACTGGTGTGTGGGTAGCGCGGTGGCGCAGTGGTTAGCGCTGCCCCCTCACAGCGAGGAGGTCCTGGGTTCGATCTCCGGGTCGGCAGTACGCCGGGTGTGACAGCAGCTCCAGGGACATCAGGATTTGGCCCATAGACACAGGGACCACAACTCCAGATATTGAGACCCAGGTAGCCAGTGTTGGGTCTGATAGCTTCTGAGACCTCAGTGTTGGATCTCCTAATTCCATGAGCATGTACACAGAGGGTTGGCCTTCCAAACATTTGTGCCAGGTCCCCAAAGCTAGGGTTTAGAGGATTAGGAGCTCCAACCTGGAGTTCTTGGGGTCAGTTCTTCGCTCATGGTTCCTGGAGCTATGAGATCCAGCTTTGGGTTTCCGGGTCCCTCAGGTCCAGAGACTCAAAGACCCAAAGCTGGATGTCATAGCTCCATGAGGCAAGAGCGTCAAGCCCCAAGATCTCCAGGCTGTAAGTTCTACGCCCCACAGATTATAGATGGATTTAACACAGTAACCTTACAGCGCTGTTCTGTGGACATTTATCAGATCTTTCTTTTGGGAGAAATGCCAAGTTTAGCTGTGGATGTGGAACTTCTCTCTCATTCCAGAACCCCATCCAGGAGTCCCTGATCGAGTTCACTGACCCCAACATGAACAGAGTGGCCTCAGACATCTTCTTGGGTGGGTCGTCGTTGATAGATAGTGGCTTCATCGGATATTTATTTGGCTCTTAATGTAGGTCTTGTGCATATTTTACTTTTGTACAATTTGGTCTGTGCAGCGATAATGAAGTTCATGGGAGACCATCCACTTCGGGGTCAGTCGGAACACTTTGTGCTCTGCACCTTCTTGAAGGTAAAAGCATTCCAACATCTAACCAGCTGCTTTAAAGCTGAGCGTTGGCAATAAAGAGACCAATTTTATTCCCTTGACATTCCTCCTCACAGCTGATCGGAGAGTACGGGCTGATGAGGGACGAGGCGTACTGTCAAGTTCTCAAGCAGATAACAGCCAACACCAGCTCTAAAACGCAAGTTTGATCTCTTTATCTCCTTAGGGCCGAGATATACTTAACACTCAGAACGCTTACACGCACGCATCATGGCTGCCACGCGGCCTCAGCGTTCCTTTGATGCGTCTGCTGAGCACGTTGTCAGAAATTAATGGGGTGGCAGTGCGTTCACATTTTGGTACGTGACATCAACATCGTGTTTTACTATCAATAGGGCCCCATGATTTACGCGATGCAGAAAACGCTGACGGAATCGTGGAATTCAACAAATAAAATAGAATCCGTTGTAAAACGCAGAACGTCGTATAATTTGCTGATATCGGTGTGTGGGCAAAGCAAAGCAATGGTTTCGAAACAATTTTGGCCGCTGCAGTCCCCTGTACGTGTTACCTGTTGAGGCGGGACTCAGCTTTCCACACACACAAACACACAGACACAGAGGGGAAACGTCAACGGTCAGCTATGGCGAAGAGGCTGAAATACTGCAGTCTTCAAAAAACATGACGGAATTGGAGTGTTAGTGCTAAGTTTAGAGCAGAACAATACCCACATGATTTTTATGAATCGGGAGAACAACTCTTTTGTATGTTTTGCCAGCACACGATAGACTGCACCCGCAAGAACACGTGACGACCACTTACGGTCAAACACTCACATCAGAAACGTTACGTTTTGCACGAAGAAATGAATGTTTTTTGTTGTTTACAGGTAAATGTTTTACCAAAGCAGAAAATGTTCTGCTGAACCCCAGCACTTTGTTGAAGTTGAATAACAGTCATTTAATGTGAATTATTTCTATTGCATTGTTCTTTTTTCCATCCACTCCATAATTAGACACTTTTTAGGTGAATAAATATGATTAAAACACGGAATTCAGCAGAATAAAAATGGAAAAAAACAGAATTCAGGAAAAATAAAACGGAATTTGGGAAAAAACTAAACGGATTTCATAGGGCCCTATATCAACGTGGATGAAAGGTCTCACCGTCTGTTTGCAACATCACAAAGCAAATAATTTTTATCTTCAACATCTTTTGGTCCCTCATTTCACAGCAAAACCGGCCGATGGTTTTTCCGCACTTACGCCTTCTACTTCTTCCTCTGTCAGTTAACGGCAGACTGGGCGCTTTTACCGTGAACTGCCACCTGTTGGAATCCTCGAGATTAACAAAAAGCATGCGCGGAAGTGTAGTCGATCCGCAAGCGTATGCGTCGTGTAGCATTAAGTATATCTCGGCCCTACAAGTGTCTTATCCCGATCTTCTCCTGATTACGTGGGCAGCTTCCCACCGGAGCAACTTGGGGTTAAGGGTCTTGCTCGGGGGATTAACGGTGGTGGTGCTCGAAGTAGGACAGAGCCAGACGTGAACCAACGAGCTTGTGGATGTGTGTTTCTCCGTCTCAGTGATAGCTGTCAGAAGGGCTGGCGTCTGCTCTACGTTCTCACTGCCTTCTGCCGCTGCTCGGACGTGCTCAAGCCCTTCCTGCTGAAATTTTTGCAAGACGCCTGTAGAAGTCCTGGAGCTCTGTTTCAGGGTATATTCACCTTACGAACATGATCAGACACATGATCCTGTCTCTTCTGCCTGTCGTTCTAACGCTGTAACTCTGTAAAACAGGAATTGCTAAAGCATGTGAACAAAACCTAAGAAAGTCCTTCCAGTTTGGCGGGCGAAGTGTGTACCCCAGCAGCATGGAGCTCAAAGCCATCATGGTCAGAACAAACACACACACACTCACATTTACGCTGTTCAGTAGTCGTTACACACGTCAGTTTGATTTGTTTCTGTCCTCAGGCTGGTCGGAGCTCAAAGAGGCAGCTTTTCCTCTTCCCCGGGGGAATTGAGCGACACCTGAAGATCAAAACTTGCTCAGTAAATCCTTCAGCGTTTACCCATGTGTTCACTGAGCCGTGTGTGTGTGTTTTTAAGCTGTTTGTAACGTGTGTGTGTGTTGGTGTGTAGGTGGCTCTAGACATTATAGAGGAGCTGTGTTATGAGATGGCTCTACAACGAATGGAGGCTATGGATGAATATGCCATTTTCATCGTTACTAACAGAGGTGGGAGCTGATCGCTGTCTCATAGTTAGTCATTTATGGGTCTCCTTGCGAAATTGATGCCTTAAATTGGATAAATTGGCGTTTGGTGGCAGGTCAGAATGTGCGCCCACTGACTAAGAGGGAGTACATCCTGGACATCGCCACGGAGGCAGAGCACATCGACAGCAACTACAGCTTCTGGTTCCGGCGTGTCATCTGGGCTCAGCCTCTGAAGTTTGACAGCGAACTTTGTGTCACGATTCACTACAACCAGGTATGAAATCTCCCAAACACACTGACGATGTCTTTAAAATGTCATGAACGTTTATGGTGTGTTCACACCGGCAAAGTCCATTAGTTTTTATCTTTGGTGCGGTTCACTTTCACATTGTAGAAATTGCAAACAAAACCACACGTGTGCTAAAGTCGTGCCGCCATTGGACAGAAACGGGTGGGCCGGGGTAAAGCGGGAAGCCCAAAGTGAACGTGCACAATCCTGGAGATGTGTGCTGTTCTGCTTGTCCTTATAGCAATACGGTTTATACAGATACATACTTTTACAAAAAATGTTTGAGTGCCAAGAGTGTTTGTTGCAACGTCACTTTTACAATATGATGTTAGTAACTTTTTGCAACGTGCTGCAAGATGGCTGTGAAGGAGAGCTTTCCTCGGAGCGCCATGTTAACCCACGGCTCATTTCTAGCACTGGCTCTACACGTGTGTGTGTTGTGTAGTTATCCAAACTTATTGTTATTATTTCCCATAATGCATGACATCGAGCTGGGTGGGATCGAGCTCGGGCTGCGTTCACACCTTAAACCAGCCGTGTCAGAGTTGAATCGGAGCAGAACCGAGATCACGTCTTGAGCTGGGTCTCGATGCGCTTGCTTGGTCCGCACCTGAGTTGGAGTGCTTGTATTCACACCTGCCCAAAAGGTCCGAAACAAGGTGGAACGTGAACTAAACAAGGCAGGTGTGAATATGCTGTTAGATGTTACTATGTAAGAAGACAAAAAATCAACATCGCTCGATTCAAAACCAATATGAACATTGTAAATTCGACTTGAGCTTGATAAACTTTGGTAAAAAATCCATGCAGTTGACATTTAACTGAATTTCCTGCGTTTCAAAACCAATGGTGTCACCATCGGACACTGCTGGATATTGAAACTCTTAATGAAGACTTGACGTGCTCCCTGTGCGTGTAGACGAGTAATAATCACTTTTTTGTGCTGATACATGTTCAAAGTCCAATAGTCGTTCATTTCAATGCTTTTCCAAAATGTTTTGCAGGTTCTCCCTGACTATCTGAAAGGGTTACTCAATGTCCTGCCTCAGGGGAAGGTCAGCGAGCAACAGTTTAATCAGATCGCCAAACTCGCAGCGTTGCAGCACAGAGCTAAGGACAGTCTCTACGCACCCACCATGTACGTTCATAACGCCTTCTACTCATCTGATTTACGTTCTAAATGCTGCGTTGTGTTATGTTCCAAACCGTGCACACAGAAACAATCATTTGTAATATTTCTACCTCAAATTAAAACTTAACCTTTCGTGACGTCTCTCTCTCTCTCGCTCTCTCTCTCTCTCTCGCTCTCTCTCTGTGAAGACATGAGCTAGTGGAGTATATTCCAGCCCAGTTGTTTGGCAAGCAGGGGCCGCAGCAGTGGATGCACCTGGTCACCCAACACACTCATGCTGTCCAGAGCCTCAACCCTCATCAGGCCAGATCACAGTTTCTGGGTACGCACTCTCACACAAACGTCTTGGTAGATTGAGGTGAAGGTGCGTCTTGAAGAGATGACTGATTGACGTTTGAAGTTCTGATATCTAGGGTGTGGCGTTTAGCAGACACTCTCCTACTGAGCAGCTTTAATTTCCACATTTCGGTGAGTTTCCCTGGAGTAACTTGGGGTTAAGGGTCTTGTTCAGGGACCCAACGATAGTGGGGCTGGAGGTAGAGGAGAGAGATCTCACCAATAGACCATCATCACCCGAAAATTCAATGCCTCTGTCGGGATTTGAACTAAAGATGGACAGTTTTATATGTCTGATACCGATATTGTAAATGTGGATATTTACTGATACTGATACAAATCCGATACAGTCTCTGAGTCTTTTTTAAACAGAAAATAATGCTTTAAAAAAAGTCTGAATACATGACTGAGATTATTCTGTTCTGCTTAAGGAAATATTTGACTTAAATCCTGTTTTCCAACTAAAACAATGCAATAATTACACACCCATATGTAGACGCTGAATGATTTATTATTAAAATAACGTCTCTAAAATGATTCCTTTAAACACAGTTGTGTAATTTAGTGACGCTCCCTAACCCTGCGGCGCTAAAAGCATCAGGAACACAGAGGTTGTGAGTGAGAGCTGGTGTTGATGAGCAAATTAATGATGTGATGTGTTTTTGGGGTTGTAGTGTGTTGAGTTGCTTTTTCTGCTCAATATGTAGGAATTAGTGTTAATGTTGATCAATAAACCAGCTTTACCACAGTCACACTTCTCATGAAGAACCAGTTGAGCGTAAACGCATTTACAGATGGGCTCCGTAGATCTACCCAATGCCACCGGTCCAGCTGTTTCAGTCATTATCAGACCAATGTCTGATCCACATATTGGATTGGTCCCATCTTTAATTTGATTTTAATTTACAAAAAATGTTTGAGTGCCAAGAGTGTTTGTTGCAACGTCACTTTTACAATATGAAGTTAGTAACTTTTTGCAACGTGCTGCAAGATGGCTGTGAAGAAGAGCTCTCCTCGGAGCGCCACGTTAACCCACGGCTCATTTCTAACACTGGCTCTACACGTCTGTGTGTGTTGTGTAGTTATCCAAACTATTATTTCCCATAATGCATGACAATGAGCTGGGTGGGCTCGAGCTCAGGCTGCTTTCACACCTTAAAGCAGCCGTGTCAGAGTTGAATCGGAGCAGAACAGTGTGGCCAACCACACAGAATTTAGTCCCTCTCAGTGGAAGGCCAAGCAAAGAATGTTCTAGTAATCCAGTTTTGCGATGGCGTCGGTGACTGGCTTCTCCTGATATATTCTCATGAAGATGTGCAGGGACGTTCTGGAGCCCCGCTGTCTACTGGTGTTACCCCATCGCTAGAGGGAATATCACGCTTTACGTTCCATGAGTAACTGAGTCGAAGCCTATGCATAGTTCTACTACCCTGGTGTAATAAATACACCCCCACTGTGTCTTTTTCTAGGCTTGATCTGTGCCTTCCCCATGTTCGGATCCTCCTTCTTTTACATCCTGAGCAGCAGCAACAGCACCATCCCCACCCCCTGCATTCTGGCTGTCAATCAAAACGGCCTCCACTTTCTCCACGCCGACACCCACGTGAGTGTGACCCACACGGCGTTTTGCAACACATATACAGTGGTACTTTGACTTACGAGTGTCCCGACTTACGAGTTTTTGGAGATACGAGCCGATACGAGTTGAGAGCTAAAACTGGGGCGACGAGCCAGCTGGGCGTCCGACGGCGCTATTTAATGACACTTGCCTAACTCATTTCAGAAACATGTTGAAAGGGAGGATGAAATAGACCACATTGGACAGGTTTTTATCGAAAACCCCGCAGATGAAAGGGAGGAAAGCGTGCAAAACGGGCAAAAATCAGCCAATACGATTCAGTTTTCAGTTCAGCTTTTCTCCTCCACCTTCGTCAGCATCTTCAAGCCGTCTGATCTCCAAGGCAAATGCTGTACATTATATTTAATAAAACCAGTTTATTGCAGTAAATTCTATTGTATTGTGTTTTTACACAATATTCGTTATTTATAAGCACATTTTTCTTATTTACATGTAACAAAAAAAATGTGGTGTTTTTTGGGGGTCTGGAACAGATTCATGGCATTTCAGTTCATTTCAATGGGGAAAATTGATTTAATTGAGTCACGACTCCGTCACGGAACGAATTAAACTCAAGTCAAGGCACCACTGTATTTTTCAACATTGTATATTCATGTGGCATTTTTTTCCTCAACCTTCTCATGTAGCAGGAATTGCGTGAACTGACCAGAAATTAAGATTAAAATAAGATCAGAACATGTTTCTGGATTTTACACACAACTTTGGAGATGGTGTTGATTTGCAGTTACATTAGCTGAATATAACATAACTTTTAGCTCCTGTGTCCACCAAACGTGTTTTTGGGACTGAGAGCGGTCAAAACCTAACTTTCAGAGCACTTCTCTCGACACTTGTTGTTGCCAAGTTACAAAAAGCATCATCGGCCATTTCCGCGTTCGCTCCTATTTCATATAAACATTGTAACGTGTTGCTTTGAGATTCGAAACCAACACTTCTTGGTCCAAAGGCGAGTGTCCTATCACTAGGCCACCAACACCCCTAATAGTTGAACCGATTTCAACTTGAAGCGCTCTGAGCTCTGCGGTAAAAAACGTCTCCGCCACCGTGTTCTTCCGCTGAAGGCGCTTAGCGCTCTGAACACTGAAGCTCATAGGATTTGTATTAAAAAGAGGTGCGTTTGGTGGACACATGCCCTTATACAGACGTTTTCACAAATTTCTTTGTTGACCTTGACTGTTCTTTTGGGCGCTTAGTGAGTTTTCTCTTTATAGGAGGTTTTGGTGAAGTTTCCGCTGAAGCAAGTTCAGTCCACACACACTCAGCGGCCCAGCGCAGGGTCGAGTTACCCTTACGTAGATATTTTACTAGGAGACATGACCAACCAACGAGTTACACAGCTCCAGCTGGAACAGGTGATGCATTTTTATCATAAAGAGATCTTGCATAAAGAACCAGGTCTGGAGCTGCTGGTAACTCATATGTTACGCTGTGTTTGCAGGGTTTGGAGCTTTGTCGGGTCGTCGCCACGCACATGGAGAACCTGCTGTCACTGCGAGAGAAGAGGCTCACTCTGCCTCCAAGCGAAATCACCCTCCTTTAACTTTAAAATGCAAACGTAAAAATTGTGAACAACTTCACAAATAACTTTTTCTGCTAGAAACCCTCTTTACTTGAAGTTCTCTACAGGCTAGAGAACCTGTACTCAATGTTACCTGTCCTTACAGGTTTAACCCTTGAGCCCTATCACCACTAGTACCGGGGGGCAGAACGGAAGGCTTTAAGTAGTGGGTGAACGTAAACAAACATACACATGCGGCACATCAACGTCACCGATAGAATCTCGTCTAAAAATCTCAAACAAATTCCTCCTAAACAACACAATTCCAACACCAAACACATACATAAACAAAGAACAAAAACACTGCGTAGGTCTACGTGGAAGAAGTACGGCTGTAGAATCTATGCTACTACGGCTAACCATGCATACCATATATCATATGAAAGCCGGGACTCCGCAGATTATGCAGATAATATTTTGTTTTTGGTCGAACATGATGTTTTTTCATGTTCTGCTGTGTTGCATCTTCCTTTATTCTGACCCAGTAACATGTAGCTGATTCCACAGTAATCTCACAAGTGTTACCTTTATAATGACACCGAAAGCATCAAAATAGACATTGCTGTGGTTGCTGAGATATACACCATTTATTTTGGGTATCTTTTTTAGAGCAAAAATCTGTAAAACAGTCTCAGGGCTTACAAAGACGAGGACGAGTTTACACTATATTAGAGGATAGTAAGATCTTGACGTTTCTTAGATGTAGAAGAACCATATTTTCATAAAGTTCTGTACAGGCTAGATGACTGGTTTGCTTAAAGGAGCTGTAAGTAAGATAGTGGTACTGCAGTCACATTCAAAATACTGTAGCGCGTTGTTTCCCCTCCCAGACTCGAGGTTGACAGATAGGTTGGCGGATCCTCATATTTGATATTATATCTAGTGTCTAATGTTACGTTTGGTGCTGCCATAATTAGCATGCTAATGTTTGCACTGTTAGCACACTGTCTGAGCGTAACACGATGCTGATGTCAGCCATCACAAGTCACCGCTTTTGTTACTCAAACAATTCAGGTGGTTAGATGACCCTCCTGCACATGGGCTACAATCTATGATCCAACATCAATAATATTTAAAATATTTGAAATATTCATCCCGTCGTCTAGTGGTGATACAAGTCCAGGAGAAAATCAGCCACTTCAGCATCCGTCTACAGAATCTTCTCCGCTTTCAGTCGTCTCCATCTTTCAAACGCATCTCCTGTGCTGATCCTCGTGTTGTTTCTGCTTTGGTCAAGACGTTTTTGAGAGTCATAGCAAGGCCTTTTAGTTTTATTAACGTCAGACGTGTGTAATCTAGAACGCTCGTAGCTGCAGCTCAGTGGTAACTGGCAACCTGGATGCTGAAATGGTACTGACGTCGTGATTAGGAGATAGCAGTGGGTGGATCTACAGGCCAAAAGACAAAAGCAAAACATCAGCAGGATTTACGTGTTAAATTAAATTTTAAATGTGAATATTCTGGTAATAATTTTGTCAGTGAGATCAGTATTTCAAATTAATATGAATCTCTGGTGACATTAGCTTCATTTTATGATTACGTGCCATAAATTTCTTACATATAGCTCCTTTAAGTGTAAAATACCAAACCTTTAAAGAAGAATTTTCTACAAGTTGTCAATCTCAAGATTTCTTAAAGATCAGAGAACTTTGCAGGTTTGAGTACCAAATTTTAGGAAATTTTACAGGTTACATAGTTACAAAAGTTTAAAGCTTCTAACAGGCTAGAAAAATTTGACAGTTTCTTACAGAAGCAAGAACCGCTTTCCTTACAAGTTAGAGAACCACTTAAAGTTCTCAACAAAGCTACAGAACCCAATCCTCACAGGTTCAAGAAGCGGTTTGTCTTACATTACATAACTAAATTATAGTTTGAAATGAGAGAACCAATTTCTGCAAACTTCCCTGCATTGCACCTCATTACTTTCATTGAGGGGCTAATATTTTTTGCAGCTTCTTCCTGACAAGAGATTTATTACCGGTCAGAGAATCAGTTTGTCATGTTTAGTCAGAATCCGAATCGTACAGGAGAAAAAGCCACTTCAGGTTTGCTAGAGATCTGAATATTTGGCGCAAGAGAAGCTCATTCTTTTTCTGGTCAAGGTTCTACTAAATGGATGATGAATATAGATGTGATTATTATGTCTTCCATATGTTGATTACAGAGACTCATAATGCACTGTAAATAATCTTTTTTAAACTTTAAATGGTTTTTAGCTCAAAATTTTGGAACACAGTTAAGATGGTGTTGTTTGTCTTTTTAAAATTCTATAATTCAAAAGTTTTTTAAACAGAATTTCATGTTTTAATTTCTACTTTATTTTTATACATAACAGGAGATTAACGAGGTACTTAACTGGACATGTTCATCTTCACTGTAGTAGAATGATCCAGTCAGTGTGCAATACAGCAGTTTTCGTACTGTGTCTTTTCCTGCTGTTTTACATGTTTATTTTCTTATTTTTACATTTTTACCTCAAAACAGTCTCTTTTTTTCTTGCCAATGTCTAGAAAATTATGATAGCTGAAAGTCACCTTTCCCTCTTGCACACATGTATGTTTGTCCAAGTTCGTCGCACACTGCAGGGATTAAAGCTGCAAAAACGCTGTATGACTGAAAATAATTATGTTGCTGGGGGGATGATGTATTACAGCCCTAAAAGATTTATTAGGTTATTTATTTATTTATGTTTTAGTTTTATGTAGTATGAAAGTGCTGAAACTGTAGACATGACTACTAAAGTAGTAAGAGCAGTGTCTGGTTTATGGCTTGAGAGTATCGATTTATGGAAATCCATTATAGCGACGGAGAACTTTAATCCCTGACACTGTCTATTTTTCTGTCACTTACAAAGGCTTTATGTTCAATTCTTAATCATTGATTTATAGTATGTTGGCTTAATTACATAAAACAACTTTTTAATTAAATATAACGAATGGAATTAGTTAAGATCTCATCAACCCAGCAGTCCCGCTTAACCACATTTAATATTTTGTTTTTCCAACAATATTTTTATTATCAGTTTTATATATCACACAGAAAATGAATGACAGAAAATCACCAATGAACATTAACAATTTAAATGAAAACAATAATAAACAAATAAAAATAAAATAAATAAATAATAGTAAAACATAATAATGGCGATAATAATAGTAACAATAATTAAAATAAATAAATACAGGTACATAATTATAAACATACTCAGCAACATAACTTTAAACCAATTGAGCACCTTGAGAGTCAAGGAATATAACTAATGGTTTCCAGATTGTTTCAAATACTTTAACTTTGCCTTTTATTATATAGGTCAGTCTCTCCATTGCAATTCCACATGCCATCTCATTAACCCATAACTGTACTGAAGGCACATCCATTTTCCGCCAAAACAGAGCTAACATTCTCCTAGCTCTGTCGGAGTCCAAAATCTATCAAAATTGCCTGTTTTGAATTAACAAGAAAGTTTTTAGGATATATGCCTAGTATACATAGTTTCGGCCTGCAAGGGACCTCCACTTCAACAATCTCAGATATAGTTTGAACAATCCTTTTCCAATATTGTTTTATTTTAGGACAGCTCCATACACAGCGATACAAAGTTCCTCTAAACATTTGGTGCAACTGTCAGGGATGTCAGGGGACCACTGATTAAGTTGCACTGGTGTAATATAAGTTCTCATTAGCCATTTGTATTGTAAGATCTTCATTCTTGTATAACCACATTTAATATTAATCATTCCTGAGCATATGTTGAATTATTTTTAATGTGGGGTGGGGTAAGGTTTAGTTTCCAGGTTCATAATTAAGTTTCAGTTTTATCTATTAATTTTATATTTGTCCTGTACAGAGGCATCAGGAGCATTTGTAATGTGGGGGGACTCACTGGCAGGGGGTCTTGGGTCCTAATATCTTACATGAAAAACGTGAGGGGGTCCAAACGAATCATTTTGAAATAATTCCTCCTCAAATATAATGGCCGCGACGCCTATGGTCCTATAGGATCCTATAAGAAATAAAGAAATGGGGCAATGCCGAGGTAGAAAAATGTAATTTTTGCCACATGGGAGCACCAACATAAAGTCTATCTTTATTATCTCACATGTAAAACCACCAAAAACATCACAACAAAGGCGTTCTTTGTTGTTTTTTTGCTTTTCAGCAAATATTGGTGGACCGAAAATGTGTGAATTACATATTGTTTAAATTGTTTACGATGTTTGGAGGAAAACTTTAAGTGCAAAGTGTAACATTTCAGTCATGGCATTATCAGGTAAAGCAGGCCTTCAATCTGTGATGGTAAATTCTAGTAAATGTGAAACGTTTGTTCTTGTGAACTGATATTTCTGAAGATGTAGTTAACAGTGTCTCGGTTGACCCGAGTGTTTTAATCCAGCATTAGAAATCAACACAAAGTTACTAATATACTCATGCTTTAGTAAATACATAAATAACCTGAAGACATTGCATGATTGCAGATTAGTGAAACAATGAGAAAGAGATGACGTGTTAAAAACATTAATAACGAAATATGATGTATTAATTTGATGAAGCTGTAATTCTGCTTGTGACCGTGCGGTGGCAGCACCAGATCCAGACTCCACACTAACCAACCGGAAGCGCTGCAGCAGGTGGGCAATTTAAAACGTTAACTGATCAAACCCTACTCTTTAAAGTTTTAAACTACAAGACACGGCAAGCGCCCAAAAAGAAATCTAATGAAAACTCAAGAAAAACACCGTAAGTAATCTGATTTAGCAATGTCTAGATGATTTACGACCAGAAATTAAAATGTAAATAACTAAGAGTTGTGTAAAATATGAAAATTTTATGAAATGATTAATTTTGATGGTAATGTAACATTTTATGGTTTATGTTCCATGCTGTAAAATTCTTTTCAAAGCCAAACCCATTTAGTGTTTTTTAGAAGGCTTTCTGAAATGCAAAAAAAGAGAAAAAAAATGAAAAAAGAAATAATTAAAACAAATCTCAAATGTATTAATTTACATTTTAATGAGTTGATACATGGTTGTAGTTAAGGTATATCCATGGCATGAAGTAGCAGTCATATTGATGTTACATGACACTGTTAACACTGGTCATTGAACATTGATTGTTAACACGGTTGCAGGTCCAAATCCGCTAGTGGAAGCTGCAGGATGTGATTGGAGGATGGAGTTCACCATGGCCAAGGTAGACCGCGGTCAATCGAAACTGTCTCCACCTCCAAAGCATCATTTAAACCTTCAGTTGTTAAATGTATAGATTTTAATATTCTTTTAACATCATGTTTCACATTTAAAAAATGTATTTCCTTTAATAGTATTCTACAGCCCAAATATTAAGTATTACTAGATGAAGCTGGCTATAATTAGCTACTTTTTCTTTGTAGCTTTCTTTCTTTACTTTTTACTTTGTGGCTTGTAGAAGCTTAACTTGGTTGTGGTTTAGCTACTTTTAATCACAAGAACCTTGTAGCTTAAAAAAACTACCACTTTAAAGCACAGTCGCTTCCCCCAACATGAGAAATATCACATTTTAATGTTAACAGTATTTAGCAAGTCTTTAAAACAATGTCTCCTAAAGTATAGATGTATAGTATAGTAACTTTTGTCCCTTCCAGTGAGAAGCTGAGAAAAATATAATTTCAATCATCTTTATTTGTCACACAAACAAAGTCAAAGTAAACCTTATAGTCATCTCTGCTATATATCTGCTATATATTGTACAGGTAAACAGAGAGACAAGACGACGTGGCTCCAGTTTTCACAGTGTTAACAGTGTTAACAGAGTTACACAAACGCAGTAAGTGCCCTGTTTTTTTTCTAATGTGTAATCAATTATAAATAAAGGCTAGCACAATCAAATAAAGAGAAATAAAAGAGTAATTCAACTATAGAGAAGTAAATCAAACTTGAAACAATATTCATACAGTGTGTAATCATACTGTAAGTCTGGTAAAGTGCAGAGTGACATTTAGTTGGTTCATGTACATAAAGGTCAAATGATAGTTCAGTTCTTAATTAAAATCAGAGAAAAGCTGTGGTGGTTGAGAAGCACCTCCAAAGTCTCTGCTTGGAGACACTAATTCACTAATTTTACTTTCAGAACCTTTAATCAGCTCATCGTAAAAATCTGTAACTCTTTGTTCTGTTCTAGTTTTACACTGCACAAGGACATCAGCATCTTTATCTTGAGTATAGAACACTTGCAGGTTTCCATCTTGTTGTGTAGCATGCTCTCAGTTGAAAGCATTTCATTTCTAAGAGCCCATGTCCAGTTCCCCTAAATACAACTTACAGTTTCCTGTATGCTGCAATCTCCACAAAATCTACATTCATCACTGCATTCCACATGTCTTTAATGAGAACTTTAAGCTGTGAGAATCGTAGAGATGTCTGCTTTGCTGCAGAGATGAGAATGGACTCTTTTAGCTTCTCAATGTTTTCACTGTAACGTGGGTTGGGAGGAGCCATGGGGGGGTTACCTTCCCACAGCTGAGCAAAGTAGTGCACATCTTTCTCTATGTCAAATTTGATCACATCAGCAAAACACTCTACATTGCACACTTCCTGACTTGACGCTAAGCGAGTCATTTCATCTAATTTTTCCTGCAGTCTCCTTCTTCCCTCCATGTTCTTCTCTGGAGCACTGATATCTGTAACATTTTGGTGAACAAAGATGCAGCTGGGGCTCAGTTTTACTTCCTTAACTCTGAGAAATGCCTGAACTACTATCTGAAGGATGTCTTGCATTTCTGCAGAATTTTCCCCTGATATGTTTATCAGGGTCATATTTGCCACACCAGTCACAAAAGTGGCCAGCTCATTGTCATGGGTGACTGTTGAGACTTGATTTCCAGACAGCTCTAAAGAACGTAGTCCTTCAGTGTCAACTACAAGCAAATAGTCAAACTTTTCTGTAACGTCTTCCTTTACTTTGATTAGCTGCATGAAAGCTCCTCTTGTGCATCTGCCAGCACTCACAGCAAACTGCAGACCAAACATGGCATTCAGCATGGTAGACTTTCCTGTACTTTGCAGACCCAGAACAGACAACACGTACACTCTCTGGTCTCCCAATCTGTCAGTGACACTGTCCAGAACAGACTGTATCCAGATCAGTGGAACATGAGCAGCATCTCCATCCATCAGCTCCAATGGATGTCCAGAGATCAGGAGTTCTGCAGCCAAAGCAGGAAGAGTGGAAACATAAGATGACATTTCGTCAGGCTGTGAGGCCCAGGCTTCATAAATCTGACCCATTTCTCTCATTATGTGCTCCAGCCCGACTGTCATTCTTTCAATTTCAGTTGAAATGCTCTCTAGTTCTTCATGTTTGGACATTAGTTCTTTTGAATTGTTCTGTGTGGATTTCATCTTCTGCAACTCTAACCGTGCACAGTTATATCTGAGATTAACTTCAGAAAGCTGTTCTGAAAACCTTTCATCTATTAAGATCTTCACCCAGTGGAGGAAGTACCTTTTCTGTGTCACATTTTGAGAAGACAGAATTTTTGTGAAATTCTGCATGAATTTGATATCCAAACCCCTTTGTTGCTTCCGTAAATTGTCCAGTTCTCCCTTTATCTGACTCCTGTTGTCTTCAACATCTCCAGACAAGTGATATAGTTCTTTGTTTTTTTTTGTCCAAGCATGCAACAGCTTCCCCTGACAGGGCAGGAACTTTTTCTTGATTTGAGAAATCTCTTCTTTCTCTAACTGCTTTATTAACTCCACAGCTTGGACTTTTCCATCGTGACAGCTTTTGCCATTTTCATCAACTCTGATGCAGTTTTCTGCTGCCAGCTTTGAGATTTCGTGAAGACTAAATGTGTTTGGTCGATCACATTCCTCAAAAAACATTTTAACTGATCTTATGAGTTCTTTGTGTATTTCAGTCGTACCTTTGCCTTGTAGTCCTATTTTGATATTGTGTGATCTGTCCATTTTAAATCCAGTGGGTTTGGATTCTCTTATAAGACAGATTAGAGGTTTTGGAGACTTGTGGAGTTCTTGTAACATCTTCTTGCTTTGTGCATTAAGCTTTAAATTTTGCATCAGGACAATATTGATTGTAGCTACTTTATTTAGAAAGTCAGCTGTCTCCTTGTGACCTGCTGCATCACCGTGGAGATTACAGAAAGCAGTGCATTCATTGAAGATGTCATCATTGTTTCCTGCAGGACAGTACCAGGCAATCTCCACCAGCCCCTCCATGAGGAGTCGTGTCCTGCTGCTTCCTGGACAGTCTCTGTGGAAGAAGGTGTCATGTTTTGGATTAATGAGAGAATTCAGCAGCTGGGACTTGGAAGTTGAAACTGAACCCAGTCTGTAGAAGCACACCACTGGAGTCTTAATCTGGCAGACTGGTAGAGTTCTGCTGGAGCCATCGGCTGATATCCAGCTCTTCTTGATCTGGCGAAAGGTCCAGAGAGGAAACTCAGTTTCTGCAGAGTGAGGATTAGGCACCAGCAGTGGCAGGGCGTACTGGCAGGAGGAGAGTTTAGTTACTATGTACTGCCTCAAGAAACGGTCAGCACAGTGGAAAACAGCCATCTGGACGTCCATTGGGTGAATCTGAATGGTTTCATTACTGACATCATCGTCACGTACTTCACAATTATCGAGAGACTCTTCTCCTGATGTGACAAAAACATTAGTCTGTTTCTGTTCCTCTGAGATGAACCGTGCTTTGTAGTTGAGCATCAGCAGCTTCTGCAGATAAATAAATGCTACACTACTGTCAGACTGAAGCTTCTCCTTTGAAATCATAAGTGAGTGAACAGTTTCTGTGGTCAGTTTACTGGGGTAGTAAATGTCCAAGCCAAGTCTCAGAAGAAAGTCAGCAAAAATGGTTAAAGATGACTTTCCGAGCAAAGAATCTTCATGTTGTTTTGTTTTTCTGGTGATGTTCAAACTCTGTTTGGGACAAAATACATTATAGAATATGTCAATAATAAATGTAATCCCAGTTACTGGCAAACATTCTGAACATGTGACATTGATATTGTTGAAACAGCAAAGCATTTGCAAATTCATTGTGCACTGTGTAGAGATGGATGTTTTGATGGATTTAGAATTTAAACAATTGAGAAATTTTCACATTTTCATGTTCACTCAAAATGACATCCATTAATTATTAAGTAAGTTTTAAGTCAACCAATTACTGGTAAAAGAAGAGATTAAATGTTTTATTAACATAAATGTTTGTGTCTCTTACCTTATCTTCAGCACTGCCTGTGGTCTCCAATGCATCATCTGCAGACAACAGAAAAACAGCTAAGTGACAAAATTATTTTTGGAAATGTTTACAACATCTCTAGGGACAAGACCATGTTTACAGACAACGGTAACAATCCAGTAATATGTTCTAGGAAAAAATAGAAGAAAGGAAAAATAGCAAACAAAAGTGATTTAAGTTTACTGGTGGGTTGCATTAATCACTGGCATTTCATAATGTAAAGTCAAACAATAAAGGAGTTACAGATAAGAAAAGTTTACTGTAAAATCAATGAAGGTGAAGCGTATGATGGAGGGATTAAAATAAGTAGTGGAGAGAGGAATGAGGGAGAATGTGCTCATGTTAATTTTGAGAGTCTAATGGTATATAACCATTTACATCTACATTCATGTCATTGAGCAAACAACGCTCTTATCCAGAGCAACTTCCATCTCCTCATTTCTGGGTCATTTCAGGGTCTCCCTGGAGCAACCTGGGGTTAAGGGTCTTGCTCAGGGACCCACTGATGGTAGTGTCAGATGTGGCTTACAAACCCACAACCTCTTGGCCAGAGGCGAGTGTCCTAACTAGAGATGTAACCGATCCAATATGTGGATGGTATCGGTCTGATAACGGCTCAGACGGCTGGATCGGGTATTGGTGTCATTGGGCCGTTCTATGGAGCCGATCTGTAAATGCGTGTACGCTCAATTCGTTATGCATGGGAAGTGGCACTGCGGTAAAGTAGAGCTGAAACCATTGTTCCAATAACTCCAATAATTCTATTACAAGAAATGGTTGAGGCAATTTTTCTAGAATCGAAGCTTGGTTTAATTCATTTACTCACTAGAGCAGCTCCGCTTGTATTTCACAAGGACGCTTCATAGTGACACAACGTTTTCATCCCTCTGTATATGAAAGTATTTGTGAGATGTTCCGTGCACTAAAACAGAAGTAAATGCATAAAGACTCATAAAAGACATTTTTCGGGATGTAAACACGCGCTGTGTTAATGAGCGCATGCATGAGCGCCATTACTCGCTAAAACGCTCCAGTTCGGTCAAAACGTCCCCTTTATTACAGACACAAACCGTATTCTAGCTGATAAATAACCACAACAACCAGCGTTCTACTCACTATTCTGCCGTTTATTTAGATTTCCCATAGATTTTCCATCGTTTATTCTGGAACGCGCGCCCAATGCTTCACTGTGACGCGGCTCTAGGGCGCGTGCAGAGGATTGTGGGAAATGTGGTTCTCTGCAAAAGCAGCTCATTTTAAAGGCCAAATTGGTTCAAAATGACAAACGTCAATATTTCATTTTCAACTGATCATTTTTTTTTTCAATTTATAATGTTATAGTGTAATTAATAAGAAAGAAGAAATATTTATATGTCTAAACGAACAATTATTGAGAACAAATAATTTAGCATATACATGTGTAATTATTACATTGTTTTAGTAGGAAAACAGGATTTAAATCAAGCATTTCCTTAAACATAACAATAATCTCAGTCATGTGTTCAGACATTTTAAAGCATTATTTTATTTTAAATAAAGACTGTGACTGTATCGGATTTGTATCGGTATCGGCAGATATCCACATTTACAATATCGGTATTGGACATAAAAAAGTGGTATCGGCCCATCTCTAGTCCTAACCACTAGGCCACCAACACCCACTAACCAGTTTGAGCGCCAAACTTTAGGAGAAAAATGATTAGAAGCTAAAGGGATGGAATTGGTGGTGGCCTAGTGGTAGGACACTCGCCTTTGGACCAAGAGGTTGTGGGTTTAAATCCAACCTCTGGCATTACCAACACTGGGTCCCTGAGCAAGACCCTTAACCCTGAGTTGCTCTTCAGGGAACTGTCCCTGAAGTTAGGAAATGTAAGTCGCTCTGGATTAGACCGTCTGCTAAATGCTGTAAATGTAAATTAGAGGAATGAAAAGGAGGATGAAGGAGGATTAAGTGAGTAAAATGGTCTCTGTTGGAAAAATCTGATGCAACCAGGAAAGCAATAACTTGGCACGTAAAACTATTTAATTCAGTATTTTGCAATGTTTGGTTGAGATTTAAAACGACATGCAAAAATATTAAGTACCTGTTTTGATTATTTTCTTACCAGTTTTTTCCACTGTTGGTGTTTTCCTACTGATCCTCCTCAGTAAGTCCCTTGCTGTCTTCAGTGTGTGGTCTTCCTGCTGGTAGTTTTTAGAGGAAATGATGTTCCCCAGCAGTGCCTCTGCATCCTCAAGTGTCTTCATATCCTCCTCCTGTATCCTTAACTCAATGCCCTGGTTTTCTATCTTCATTAACCTCTGTTTCTGCTCCAGTGTCTTCTTTTGTCTCTCTAGTTCTTGACAATCTTTTTGAATCTTCTCCTCCTTCAGTTGTAGGTGTCTTTCCTTGGCCTTAATCATTTGCTCAAGATTCCTTTTTTTGTTCCTCATTTGTCTTAGTACTTTTTCCAGATTCATAATCATCTCATTTTGTTTTTTAATCTCCTCACACTGTGTGTTAATTAGTTTGTTTAGTTCAGTAAGCACATTCGATTGGCGTTCTATTTCTGTGTTGTTTTCCTTTAATGTTTCTTTCATTTGTAGCAGATCATTTTCACACCTGTTTTTAATGTCCTTTATTTTAGATAGCTGTGAGTTATTTATCTGTATTTCATCTTTAATTAAAGCATTTTTTAACTCCTGTTCTTCTATTTCTTTTTTGAGTTCTATCATTTCACTTTGCTCCTTCCTCAGCTCACTCTCAGTTTCAGCTTTTTGTCTCTGTTTGTCCTTCAACGTTGCCTCTGTCTGCTCTACTGCCTGAATCTTGCTAGTTAACTCAAGCTGCATTCTCTTCTCCTCTCTCTTGAACTGCTTCCTTTTTTCTGCTAGTTTCTCTTCAAGCGTTTTCATCCTCTCCTGCTGTGATTCCTCTGTTTTTCTATTTCTTTCAATCTGATGAGTTTGATTCTCAATTATAGATTCATTATGACTGATAAAATCTTGCGTCTCATCTATACATCTCTGTAATTCTTTTGCTTTGTTGCTTCTTGGTGTGTTGGACAGTATTTCTTCCTCTTGATGTTTGATTTTCTCCTTTTTACTTTCTATTTCTTGGTCTAGGGTCTTCTTCAGCTCACTCTCAATTTCAGCTTTTTGTCTTTGTTTTTCCTTCAGCGTTGCCTCTTCCTGCTCCAATGCTTGAGTCTTGCTAGTTAACTCAAGCTTTATTCTCTCTTCCTCTCTTCTGAACTGCTTTATTTTCTCTTCAAGCATTTTCATCCTCTCCTGCTGTGATTCTTCTGTTATTTTATTTCTTTTAATCTGGAGAATTTGATCCTCAATTACACAGTTATTACTTTTTAAATAGTCTTGCTTCTCATCTATACATCTTTGTAGTTCTTCAATTTTTTTCTCTATGGTCTGTGAAAACTTCAACTTTTCATTTAAATCTTCTGTAATTTGATCTCTCTCATGCATGAGTTTCTTAATTGCACTGTGTAATTCTTTGGCTTGCTTCTCTGTCTTTTGCTTTTCTTCTTCTGCCTCCTTCTGCGTTTTGGAAGCATCACTTTCTCTCTGCATCTTGTTGATATTTCTCATTTTCTCTGAGTATGCTTTTTCTGTCAAATTTACCCTTTTGACCATCTTTGTCCCATGCATTCTCTGAAATGGTTTATTTGCTACAATGAAAAAAGTTAAAAAGCTACAGTCAATAAAATGAATTTGAAAATAAGACTTTGTTGTATATATAACAATCAGTTATAGCCAAATTATTACTAAGTCTATTTTAGTAAGTGAAAATTGCATATATTTCCATTTTAAACATCATTTATTAAAAATGCAGTATCTTTCATTACACAGCTTTAGCTCAGATTTTAACACATTATAAAAGTGAACTTAAAGAGTTTTAACAAAACGTGCCTTTAATTAAACATTAAAGATGTTGCCACGCAGCAACTTAGTACTTGAGATAAGCCTGCTCTGATAAATTTGGCAGTTTTTTTCTGTGCAAGTAGAGGATCTTAAAACAGTAAACAAGAAGGGGAAGATCCAAAAAACATACTAATGCTGCAATTAACCATGAGTTATTGCTGCTTATAGAAGAACAACAAACAAACAAAAAAAATCAGAAACAACATTACATTAGATCTAAAGTGAAAACTCCAAGTGCTTCAAGTTACAATACAAAAATAGAAGTTGAACAGAAACCAGCTTTGTTAAGTTACTGTAGTTCTTCTGTCTACGTTTTATTATATTGATGTTTTGTTAAATAACATTAATTTACAATCCTTTACATTGTTGCTTACCTTCCTTTTGCCCAGTTCTAGTTTCTTCATCATCGCTACTCAGACTTTTGACTGAATGCTGCAGATTACCTTCTGTTCCTGCAACAAATGGGCTGTTTCTCCTTTGAGACATGGCTTCTACTGTTTTTATCAACTCTGTGATTTCATCACACAAGTTCATTCGCCGTCTGCACATGTGGACCCTCTCACTGCATTTCTGATTAAGTTGTTGGATGGCTGGGGTCTCCTCTGGGTTATCTAAGAATATTTTTATTGTGTGTTTATCATAAGTGCAGAGGACAATGGTGTGGTCTAGTGCTGCTTCGCCAAACTGTTTCCGGATCCAGTCAAGACCAGTTTCTGCATCATCAAGCCACTTGCGCTCTTCATATGAGGTGTGTGGCATAACAATTACCATGATAATGGCATGAACTCCATCCTCAAATAATGGGAGATATTTTTTATTATTTGTGTACGATGTAAGATCCAGAATTCCCAGCATGTCAAAGACAGAAAGTCCAAGAAACTTTTTTGGTATCAGGCAGTCTGATTTTAAATTGCTCCTTCCAAGAAGAATGTTGTCATGTGAATACTCAACTGCAGTTTCACTACCAATCAGCACTGCTCTCAGCTCTTCACTCTCCTTTACTCTTGATTGCTGCTTACCTTCCCGTTTTTCCTCCAGCTTCTCTTTTTCCTTATGTTGAGTTGGCCTTTCTTCATCATCCACACTACTCTGACTTTTGACTGAAGGTTGCATGACGTCTCTTCCTACAACAAAAGGACTGATTTCCCTTTGAGACATGAACTGTATTGTGCTGATCAAGTCTGAAATTTCATGATAGATGTCCATTTGTTTTCTGCAGGTGTGAATCCTCCCACTATATTTCTGAAGAAGCTGTTGGATCACTTTGTTCTGCTGTAACTTGACTGTTGATGGAGACATGTATCCTTCATATGTGCAGAGGAATATGGTGTGGTCTAGTGCTGCTTCACCAAACGCTTTCTGGATCCAATCAAGTCCAGTTTTTGCATCATCAGTCCACTTGCGCTCTTCATATGAGGTGTATGGCATAACATTTACCATGATAATGGCATGAACTCCATCCTCAAATAATGGGAGATATTTTTTATTATTTGTGTACGATGTAAGATCCAGAATTCCCAGCATGTCAAAGACAGAAAGTCCAAGAAACTTTTTTGGTATCAGGCAGTCTGATTTTAAATTGCTCCTTCCAAGAAGAATGTTGTCATGTGAATACTCAACTGCAGTTTCACTACCAATCAGCACTGCTCTCAGCTCTTCACTCTCCTTTACTCTTGATTGCTGCTTACCTTCCCGTTTTTCCTCCAGCTTCTCTTTTTCCTTATGTTGAGTTGGCCTTTCTTCATCATCCACACTACTCTGACTTTTGACTGAAGGTTGCATGACGTCTCTTCCTACAACAAAAGGACTGATTTCCCTTTGAGACATGGACTGTATTGTGCTCATCAAATCTGAAATTTCATTATAGAAGTCCATTTGTTTTTTGCAGGTGTGAATCCTCCCACTATATTTCTGAAGAAGCTGTTGGATCACTGTGTTCTGCTGTAACTTGACTCTTGATGGGGGCATGTATCCTTCATATGTGCAGAGGACAAGGGTGTGGTCTAGTGCTGCTTCACCAAACGCTTTCTGGATCCAATCAATTCCAGTTTTTACATCATCAGTCCACTTGCTCTCTTCACGTGATTCAGATGAGGTGTGTGGTATATGAATGACCAAGACAATGGCATGAATACCACTCTCAAATAAATGCAGATGTTGAAAATCTGTGCATGATTCATGATCCAGCACTCCAGTCAGGTCAAAGACAGAAACAGGCCATCCTGGTAGTTTTCTTGGTATCAGACAGTCCGGTGTTTCTCTGCTCTGTCCAAGGAGAAGGTTGTCAGGTGAATACTTAACTGCAGTTTTACTGCCAATCAGAACTGCTCTAAGTTCCATACTCTCATTTCCACTGGGAAATATCCCACCTGAAAAGCAAAATAGAGCGTTACCAAATAGATTAACAATAACCTTTTGCTCCCATTAACATCTTTATTTGATGGTCACCTTAAGGATTTTTTGCAAGTAAATTTGGTGTGTACAAAATTCATCAGCCCTGTGTGAAAATACAATGCGTTTTGTTACTGCTATATACTAAAATTTGAGGTTAAACTGTGCTATTTTACTAGGGATGCACCAATACCATTTTTTTGAGACCGAGTATGAGTACCAATATTTATTTTTGGGTACTCACCGATACCGAGTACCGATACCTGTGTAGGTCTGTTATTAATAAATATGACAATAATCGTAGGATTTTTAAAGAATTTATTTTATTTAACCAATATCAAGTACCCTATTTCCCCAACGACAAGCCGCCCCACACTATAGGCCGTCCCATTCTATAAGCCACAGAAAATACTCATTTATGTTTTAAAACTCTAAGATAAGCCCCATGTTATTAGCCGCGGCGTTACTGAATTTACCAATCTGATGTAAAAGCATCTACGTCATTTGCCACGCCGCTGGAGGCTTTTGCAACTCTATAGTGACATTATACATTCACTCCGTCTGGCCGGCAGCGACGTGCGACATACAGTCAAGCGTGCGAATGGGTTAAATTTAGCGTGGAACAACGTGAAACCAGAGCGCATACACAACAGTTTTCGCAAAGCCGAAATCCTTCCTCCACATACAAGCCTACGAGCAGCACAACCAACGTCTGCAATATCCGAGAGCGATACCGGTGATGAAAGCGTGTCCGTCGTCAATATCGTGCCCGACGGTATCGGTATCGGTGCATCTCTACTTTTTACCAATCTATTAGCTGTGGTCGGTGCTTCAAAAGTGTCATCCAGATACACAGGTTAGAAAGTGTACCGTCCAACATTGCTAAATATATATGCTTGTTGGAACAAATTTATTTGTTCCACACCTCCGCCTGAAACTCAAGGGCAGGTTTGTTAATTTGTTTTTTGTTTTTTTTGAACACAGTTGTCTCTGCTCTAACTTCCCAGAGAACAGTTTAAACAGCGTCAAACAATATTTTCCTCACAATATACTTGGTCTCTCTCTATTGTACTTCTAAAGTTGAGACTTTGCCCATGTTTAGTCTTCATACTGTTTTTACAACCTAATATTTCATCTTTCTAAACTACACCTTATAACTCCAGTGTTTTTCTTTTTCTTTGTTTTATCATTTCAGCAATGCAGATGATCTAAGCACCCATACAGAAGGATACATGGAGCTCAACACTACTATGTAAGAAATGTATTTCATTTTTATTTAAATAGTTAAAGTTTTTGCCTCATATTATTACGTTCACAGATGCTATTAACCAGGATTGCGATAAAGGAAAAACTAATACTGTAGTCTTTGTTCAGGTCCCAACAGTATTCCTTTGATGAAAAATTGGTAGGGCCAAGTTGGTAGCTTAACAGTTATGGTATTCCCTCAGTGATCAGAAGCTTGCCTGTTTGAATCCCAGTCAAATATAAATTCATGTGTATCTTTGTGTATATTCCAGTGAGGATCCGCATCTGCAGTTGTAGAAGTAGATTTTCGTTTTACGCTAGATTCCTACGTGCCACAAGCACCACCCAGCCTCTTGAACTACATCTAAAGCATCTCAGAAGGAGACACATGTCTGTCACTAAGCATTTTGTTAGCTAACTACATATGCATGCTCCTGTTCCTTATAATCTTAGTGTTTTGTCAGTTGATTGATTTGAGTGGTTAGCACTGCTGCCTCACAGCGAGAAGGTCCTGGGTTTGAGCTAGGGCTGGGCAATTAATCGAAAATTAATCAAAACCGACATTCCAAACCTCTACATTTGACATTATCATGCCCAGACAGTTTTTTCAAGAATCTTTTAATTCTGTTTAAAAACTAAATTCTGTTAAAACTTTACCATTTGTGTTCATGTACGGTCTATTTGAGCATGCTGTCTCTTTTAACATACGACCGTGTGCTTGCAGGAGACTAAAGTCCAATTGAGTCTGGAACTACTGTACATATGTGTGTCTCCTTATTCATTTTAAAATCATAAATCACTCTTTTATTAGAAAAAATATCACAGCTTTAATAGTGTAGCATATTTACTGTACCTTGTCACTGCACTATGATGGCATCAAATAAAAAAAAAACACCCAAAAGCAAAATAATCGTTCACTAATTGTAATGGAGGTAAAATATGCAATTAACCATGATATTGATTTGAGGTCATATCGCCCAGCCCTAGTTCGAGCCCCGGGTCTGCGGTCTTTTCTGTGTTTGCATGCTCTCCCCGTGTTCGTGTGGGTTTCCTCCGATTTCCTCCCACAGTCCAAAGCAAGCAATATAGGTTGATTGGCGACTCTAAATTGGCTCCGTAAGGTGTGATTGTGAGTGTGTGTACCCTGTGGTGTGTTAGCACCTGCCCAGGATTGTTCCCCACCTTGCGCCCTTAAGTTCCTGGGATAGGCTCCAGTCCCCCCCCCCCCCGCGTCCCCAGTTGGGATTAAGGGGTTTGTATAATGAATGAGTGAATGATTGGTTAATTCAAGCATGTGGCTTGCAGTGCTATCTGACATGTGGAAGAGGTTCAAAGTGCTATTGGAAAACCATTGTAGTCAGACAAGATGCTCCCTTATGGGAGAGACTTAACCACCTCCCGACTGGAATGGCTTTTAGGCAAATCATTTATATTTGACCTTTTGTGTTTATAATTGTTCTGTTTCTTCTGTATTATTATTATTATTATTATTATTATTATTAAGGCTGCACTTGTTAG
>JAVGVS010000451.1:64758-138643 GCA_032718565.1 Distichodus sexfasciatus | reverse complement strand
GGTCTATTTGAGCATGCTGTCTCTTTTAACATACGACCGTGTGCTTGCAGGAGACTAAGGGTGTTTTCACATATTTCACCTCTTTAAAGGAACCAAACTCAGTCCTCTAGAAGTGGTCCAAAAAGTGGACCAACAGAAAGGGAACTCGGTTCTTTTGATGTTCACACTGTGAGTTCATCTGAAAGGGCACTCGGTTATCTTTCTGGTCCACTTCAGCTCAGATGGGGCCTCAGTCCTTTTTCTGTTCATACTTAATTCATATGGAGCTCTCAGACCTTTACTGCTTTGCATTCGGCATAGTTTTTTTATGTATTTATTTTTTTTACTTCGAACAAAAATTGTCAAAGCGAACCAGGAGCGCTTTGCGTTCAGAAGGCGCGAGTTAAACGAACCGCGCCGCAGACTTAATTTGATTTGAGGTCATATCGCCCAGCCCTAGTTCGAGCCCTGGGTCTGCGGTCTTTTCTGTGTTTGCATGCTCTCCCCGTGTTGCCACAGCAGAACGTACTGAATGTAAACATACTGATTTGGTCAAATATTTACATCAGATGAAAAAAACACACACACTTTACCTGTGAACTTCCTAAACCAAGACATGATTGGTGTCCAAAGTCACTTTCTGTAGTTTGTAACTGGAGCTGCGGGATTTACAAAAAAAGTGAAGATAGTTATAAGTAGATGAAAAAACATCTATTTGGGACAAAACCTTGCCTGCTTGAACTTGAACATGGGGAGGAGGAAAATAGTTCAAAATCACAGTGTGCACATACTGTACGTTTACCTGTTTGTAAAATTTGCTGAAAAGTGGTCAGATTTAACAGTTTAATCATTTGATGAAAACATACAGGTAGCAGTTTTTATAAGCTTTAAGAAACAAGTTAGTTTAATATGAAACCTGAGCTCTCAAGCTTTCCAGCTGGGTTTAAGTGTACTTTCAACCATGAGACTGACCTTCAGCACACAGATAAAACAATAAATGTTAATGTCTGGGCACAACTACAGCCTCGACTTTAACCCTTCAAATTAGTAAAAAATCATCCAACAGTATCATACTTTAAATATGGAGTGAGATGTAGGATTTACTGTATATTTGCAGATGTCTGTTGTGTGAACAATGTCGAGCACTGTGCAGAAGTCTTGAGCAACCTCTTGTTTCTATATTTTGCTAGGAAAGTGAGACAATAGATACAGTAAAATTGTTAATTAATGTGTGATAATCTTGAATTGTGAAAATTGAATTCGTCTGTTCTATAATTATCTGGTAATGAACTTTGAATGGCACAAGAACACAGTGCGCTTGATACAGAAAACGCCTCAAGCAGTTTTATACATCTGCAAAATTATTTTATGGATATTTTTGAAAACTTATGAGTATTCCTATCTATTTTTGGAGGTAATACATGTCGTCTCAGGCCTTTTCTTCCTACTTCTTGAAGGAAGACTACAGCAGACAGGATCTTATCTTCAGTATCTTCAAATTAAAAACGTACTTACACCTTGTCCTTTTAAAGGTATTAATGTGCGTGAAACATCTTTTAAATATGCAATCAAGCATCAATTCACTTAAGATCATAAACGCAAAGTTTGACGTGAAGTTACCTTGCTATTTTGGATGATAAGCACGACAGCCATTAAGGGGTGTAAGGTTTTTATCAGTTGAAGTTGATTTCACTTTCGCTTTTAGTTGTAAAAATAAGGAACTGCTCAAATCAAGGGACCGTCTACAAAGTTCAGCAATAGTAGGGTTCGAAACACATTTAAATTAGTAAAACAGTGATCACTTGTTAGAATAGTTCATTTTGTTATGTAATGCACATAATAATTAACTTGGTGACAACTGGAATCGAGCCAATAAATTAAAGTTTCTTATTTGTTTATTTTAATATGTTTAGTGTTCCTTATTCTATTAATTATAAGTTGGTAATTAACTAGATTTCTACTAATTCACTACCCAAACAGAGCCCTTATAAGGCTACACATCAATATAACGTTTCAAGTGTGTATATAAAATATTACAGTGCAGAAAGTTCCAAACAAGAACTAATACTTTCGCACACAATTTAGTCTTTGCTGAAAGAATTTCTTCGTACATTAAGTTTCTTCCTCAAGCAAAAATGTATTGCAAGGTCAGTTAACATTAACGCTAACAATGTACAGTATAATAAGTCATTTTTGTTTCAGGTTGTTTAACTACAAAGACTTGCACTGATAAATTTGGTTTACTAAATACTGCTCCCTGGTGGATGTGAAGAGGTACAATATAATATTACACGTTTCTATTCGTGTCCGCAACGCATTGAGATGAAGGGAGGGTGAAAATTCTCTTTTAAATGTATTTATTTATTGTACATTTATTTTACTGTGTTTGAACCGCTGATGAATCTTTACTATATTTTCTAACACCTCATATGAGCACTGCCCAGCAGGGTCTGATTACACTTTACGTTCAGAGGTTCATGAGTTAACATCTTATTTAACTGTACGTATTTAATTCTTGAAGCTTAGACTAATATAGATGTTTTTTCATCTGTAGCCAGATTTAAGTTGTAGGGGAGGATTTGGAATGAATCCAGCGATGCAGGTAAAATTTTTGTTTTCTTGTGACATTAATTTTATGACAAAAAAAAAAAAAAAAAAAGGTTAATAACACACCTACCCAAATGTTATAGAAATGCATGGGGGAGAAAAAAAACAAAACATGGGCAAACTTTCAGTTTTTAGTGAGTGATTGTCATTGTGAACACAGCACATAGCGCACCACAACCAAATGTGACCCCTGCATTTGACCCATCCGTGAAGGAGGGCAGCTTTTTTGGGAGGAGTGCTTGGGGAAGGTACCTTACTCATGAGTACCTCACTGGTACCCCTACCAATATGGGACTTGAACCAGTAACAGTTACACTCTACCAACTGCCCAGTAGTTGTGAATTTGTCTGCTGATAAATGCAGTGTCCATATACAGTATACATTTACCCAGATTAAGTTTTCTTGCTGAGATTTTAGATAAAGGTGAGACAATTAGTATTTTGTTAAATATACTTTTCTACAAAAGACAGTTGATCACATTAAAGGTCCCGTATTATACAGGTTTTCAACAAGTTAAAATAGGCTGTTTCTCATTATTATTTCTAAATGCAAATGAGCCGTGCAGTCTACGGCCCAGTTCCGGAGTGGGGCTTGGGCAGCAGTGGCCAATTTGCATTAGGGAATACTATTAACACAATTGACCATTTTGTATCAATCTTACAGTGTGTGTAAGAGTGCAGTACAGACCCAAATGGATGTCCAAAAAACAGAAAAGTTATTTTACCATAATATGGTGCCTTTAAATGTGTTACAAGCACAGTGGAGTTCAGATGAAAATGGCTCTTATATGATCTCCCCAGCTACATACGCTTTATTCTTTATTAAAGCATATTGTGAAACAATTATTTATAAAATGTGATATCTTCTTGCTCTTCCTAAAAATGTTGTTTATTGGCAATTCTTGCGGTTCAGACGTTGATGTGTGCTATTAAATAACCATAATCAGCAAAATAATTAATCACAGAGACACCATATACATGTTATATCTATATTAATTATAGGAGTGTTCGCACGATCCGTTTCATCGTGCTGCTCTTGAATATGAATCTTGTCGTGTGTGAAGGCAATAGAATGTTCATAACGAATAAATGGTTGATAGGTTTCCACTTGTTGTCAAAGTTGATCACCAGAGCATTTATTATAGCCTATATGTTACAAGCTAGGTGGTGTTCAGATGTAAATGGCTCTAATATGATTTGGGCAGCTACGATTATTTCTTTCGTTATGAAAGCATATTGTGTACCTTAGTTTTTGTAGAAAATGTTGTTTTTGTAAATTCTTACTTCTCAGATGATACTTTTTGTTAATGAATAACCATAATCAGCATAATAATCACAGAATCCCTATAAAGTATTATCTATATTAACAGGCGTGGATTAATGCACAGGCTAGAAATGGCTTGAGCCTAGGGGCCCCCATGTGTGCCACCCTACCAGGGGGCCACCAAGTGGCCTGTAAAAATATCAATTCATTAAAATAAGCCTGGCCTGGGGGCCAACTGAAAATGTAGGCTAGGAGCCCATGTACACCTTAATCTTAATCTACCCTTGCATATTAAATATAGAAATATTTGCTTTGCGAGATTTTTTTACCTAGAATATTTGCCTCTAAATTATGTCTATAAAAACAATCGTATGCTCACAAATAATAAAGGGTGGATAGGTTTCTGCTTGTTGTCAAAGGAGCTTGCCAGAGCATTTATTAAATGTGTTACAAGCTCAGTGTAGATCTGGTGAAAATGGCTCTAACATGATTTGGGCGCTGGACAAGTGTTTAACTTTCTTTCCGCCTTTGCTCCGAAAATTGCCAACCAGCGCCAAAGCTTAGACCACGGCGTAGGGTCTTAAACCCTGGGAAGGGTAGGTTTTATTCTTCTTTTTGTTTGGTTTGTGCTTTGTGTATTTTAATAAGGCAGCGTAGCCATCTAGTGGTCGTGGGTGGATTTGTTTAAGCGGACTGGACATTTGCACGTATCCCTTGCAGACGCTTGAAGTATAAGGTGTATTGCGTATTTAAGTAGCCTTCTATCTATGTGTAGTGCTCTGATATGTTGTGTAGTATGATAATCACTTTGCTGTGACGTGTGTAGATGTTTTCTTAGATTTGTGTGTCCGCTAGTGGGAGATTTTTTTTGAAGTGTTGGAGTCGTAGTGGGGGGAAAAGGGGGACTGACTTACCAGGGCCCCAAGTCGGCAGAGGGCCCTTGAGAAGTGTGGAATTTTAGTTTATTATTGAGAGGGGGACCATGGATACTGCTTGTGTGTAGGGCCCAGAATTTGGTGCTACGTCCCTGGTTGGAGTGCTCTTTTTTCCAAACCAGACCTGACCCTACTTGTGAACATACTATTGCCTTTACACACCACATAATTTAGAAACACGTAGAGCAAGTAGTAATAATAATGATACATTACAGAGATACTCAGCGATGTCCTGTTTAATAACAACTTTCCACAACATTAAAAGTGAATGTGACGTTAACTGTCTTTAAATGTGTTAACACGTTTAACATTTAAATGAAGTAGTAAAACATGCTCACATAAACAAGCTCAATAACAACCAGTTATTCAAGCAAAAACAGCATAAACTGGCAAAAACCTTCTGCAAAACAAGTATAATTATTTTTCTTATTTACATTGTCCAGGGATCACCTTGTAAATATGTTGAGTGCAACTTATGCTACTCCCTCCACTCGAAGTCAGCCATCTTTGAAATAAGAGACAGAACATTCAGATTCACTGCTTGTCTTTTTGGTCCTTTCTCCACCTTGGTGCCCTTTTCCTAGTGCTGTGGAATATTCCTCATAAATGGTACCTCTGCAAAAACTCCAGTGTTGTTGCTCAGGTTACTGGGTAGCTGATGTTCAGACAGAAGTATGTACCAAATATCTGAAGAAGAGCATCACTGAAGCTGGATACACAATAGTTTGGTCCACTGACACTATGAAGAGCTTAGCTATCACTGGAGAACTTTCTGTAGCGCAGACAGAGAAGACAGTGAAGGAAAAAATTAAAATACTTTAAAAAACAGATTAATAAACTTTAACATTTCAAAGTCAAAGTCAACTTTATTGTCATCTCTGCTATATACTGTACAGATACATAGAGAGACGAGACGACGTGGCTCCAGGTTATTTCCAGTGCAAACAACCAAAGAACAGTAAAGCAGAGAATAAATAGGCAGTGGCACGACTAGGCACATGGGATAGACAATAAATAAGTAGAAATACTAAAATATACATTAAACAATATACATTTTAAACTATACAATATGCAATATACATTTTAAACTAGACAGGGAGTTTTATATATAATTAGAGGCTAGAAATAGCCTCTAATAGAAATTTATGATATAGCTGATTCTCTCATCCACAGATAAGCCCCTGACCAAGGCACCACTGTAGGAGCGTGAATCAAACCTGGGTCTCTTATGTGACAATAAAGTGATATTTATTGTAATATAATTATAACACTAATTTTTGGAGGTCATTAAAAAGGAATTTTTACCACATTGGATTGAATTTGGAAGATGTGTACAGTCAACTTCAGAAGGCAGAGTTGTTTCATCGAGTTGGTTCTCGTCCTCTTTGGAGGAGAAGGAGCAGAAGACACAGAGGAAGGTTGGACCCTGGGAATTTAGCAGCTTGCATATCCATGAATATATCATCCTTAATGTTCTTCATTTTGGACTTGAAGTATGAAACAACTCTAGCACACTTTCTGACCACTGATTCCATGTCAAGATCAACACCAGTTGGAAGTTTAAAGTGAGTTTTCATGCCAGCAATGTCAAACAGATATGGCCATTCTTTTACCAGGTCATCAACTTTCATTCCTTCAATTATATCTTTTCTATGAGATAAAAATGCTGTGCATCTTCTTCAATTCATCCTGTGTTTGTTTCTGAGTTTCAGCAGCTTCACCACGTGGCAGTTTCTCTGGTAACAAGTTAACACAGTCATAGGAATCCAGCCTCACACTCTTGGTAGGTGAGACACTTCTTGTCAAAGGAGATCGCCACAGCATATATTAAATGTGTTTCAAGCTCAGTGGAGTTAAGATTAAAATGGCTCTAATTTGATTTGGCCAGCTAAAACTATTTTTCCTTTATAAAGCAAATTTGTGCACATTAGTTATCGTGATAAATGTTGTTTTTGTGGATTTTCACTCCTTTGCTAGTGATTTCTGCTAATGAATACCAATAATCAGCTAAAATGATCACGGAATCCCCATATACGTGTATTATCTAAAGTAAATATAGAGTATTATCTAAAGTAAATATAGAGTATTATCTAAAGTAAACATGGAGTATTATCTAAAAAAAACATGGAGTATTATCTAAAGTAAATATAGAGATGTTTGTTTTGCGGTAGGCTTTTGAGTGTTCAAGTGGCTATAAATCATGTCGTGGTTGATATGTTTGAGCTTGTGTGCAAAGGAGATCGCCAAAGCATATATTACCTATTTTACAAGCTCAGTGGTGTTCAGATGATTTAGGCAGCTAACTGACTTATTTTGTTATTAAAGCATATTGTGCACCTTAGGTTTTGTAGAAACTGCTGTGTCTTGTGAATTCTCCTGTTCATGCGTTGATATTTGCTAATGAACAGTCGTATTCATATATGCATGTATTATCTAAAGTAATGTTTTTTTTTTGTTTTTTTTTACATTTGCGGTCAGTAGCCTATACCTGACGTAGCTTTAAATTGTGTCGCGTCTGAAGGTACTAATATATTGACGAAAAAAAAGTAGTTAAATTTCCACAGATTATCAAAAAAGATCGCCTAAGCATTTGTTAAGCATGTTCCAAGCGCGCAGGTGTTCAGATGAAAATGGCTTTAATATGATTTGGACACGCAAACTTAGCGCATTATTATATATATATATGAAAGGGTATAACTGACCTATTAAATGAATTTCTGCATATAAAATTATATTTTTGCAGGAAATTGCTTTGTATTTTATTTTTCATCCAAAAGAATTGTACAACATGAAACTGCTGATAAGGCACATGCTTATATTGAATTAACTCAAAACAGTCTCTTTATTTCTTGCACACACGATGTCTAGAAAAATGTAATAGCTGACACAATGCGCAGAACTTAAAGGATTTAACGTATCACCTTGCCCTCTTGCACACAGGTTATATTTGGCCAAATTCATAGTTTGTTGCACACTTATTTTTTCTGTCACTCCTACAAAAGGTTTTATTTTCAATTGTATATCATTGAAAAATAAAATCTGTTGGCTTTGTTACATGAAAACTTTTTCAAACGTGGCTAATAGAAATAGTAAATATTTTTTAAAGTTTCATGGATGCCGCCTAATCACATTGAATATTAACAATATTTGATACTTAAAATATTTACTTGTTTTGTTTGTTTTTTTGTTTGTTTTTTTTAACCTATTTTTGCAGTTATTTCAAAACAGTTTCCACTACATGAGGATTAAACACGAATTAGCAATAGTCATGTTTAGGTGCTTCATTCATTTTTTTTATATTGAAAGCAATAATTTATACTTTTATGAATTTTTAGTATTACAGCTTAGGTTTGTTAGTTAGTTCACTGGAATTAAAATGTGAAGATGTTAGTTAATACTGTAATTCGTGACTATAGCTACAGTTAAGAGTGAATGTATTAATGCGCTATGCATCTCTTTAAACATGTCTGTTTTATCAATTTGTTCAACAATATTCATGTTCTTCTATTTATGTTAGCACCAACCATCAAAAGCAAATTCCTTGCATGTGAAAATGCGTACTTGGCAATAAACTAGATTCTGATCCAGATTGTTAATGTCAGGTCTAATTTACACGAGTTTATCCCGTGATACCAAGCCGTGATAGTAGATGGCGGTAATGAGAAATGCGACCTCGGGAACGATCTCCGTAAAAGAAGTGAGAGTATAAACGCGTCGCAGCTCAGTTTTATTGCCCTCTTTAGCGCGAAGTTAGTTGCTGTGAGGTTCAATATGGCACGGTTTTTACGTATTTACTTTAGCAAATGTTATTTTCGTCTGTGGGCTGACCCATGATCCAAACGTAAGGACTTTTTTGTTTGAACTTTGTGCTACTAATTCAAATTTTAACAAGGCATCAATGGGTATTTATTTATTTTTTAATTAGCAGTTCATGTGTAGTTATTCTGAAAGCAATTTGTTTAAGGGTGCTGTTTTTTTTTTGTTTTTTTTTTAAACCATTTGGTCTTGCATAATTTTACAGAAATTCTTTATTACAACATTTTGGCGAATATCATAAAGTAATATTACCAAGATGTTATCACATAAAATATGACCGGCATTTGCTTAATTATGACTAATTAAAATTTTTATTATTAACAAAAATAGTTAAAATGTTCGACTTTTATTTTGAAGGGCCACGTGGGTGCGTGTGAACAGGCCCGATCTAGCACGTGGAGCGGTGCAAAAATGGCCGAAATAGACTCTTCAAAAAAGGTAAATATATTTTTCGTTAATTAATTTATTTTACTGTGTATGAACCGCTGATGAATCTTTACTACATTTTCTGACACCTCATATGAGCACTGCCCAGCAGCGCCTGATTATGCTTCATACGCTGAGGTTCATGATTTAACATTTTGTTTAAGTGCATATTCAGTTGTAGCTGCTCAGACTAATGTAGACGAAATGATTTGTTCTTCTGTAGCCAGATTCAAGTTTGAGGGAAGATTTGGAATAAATCAGGTGATTCAGGTAAGATCTTTATTTTCTCTTGACAGACGTTATACCAAAAAATAAAAATGGTTAATTACATATCTACCCAAATATTATAGAAATGCATGGTGGAGAAAACAAACCAAAAACGTAGACATTTTTAGTGAGTGATTTAAATCTTGTGAAAGGGGTTCAGACCCTAAATATGCTTTACCATAAGACAAAGGAATGACGTCCTTTTGAGAGCCTATACACTCTGATATATGCATATATATAAACATTTTATAACAATAATTATAAAAAGTTATAATATGTGACAAAGAATCTTAAACCTTTTTAATAAATCAATGAATTGTTCCTAGAAAAATTGCTACTGGTATTGAATTTGCGAACTTGCTCAGGGACCCACAACCTTTTGGCTCACAAAGACCCAGTTCAGAATTCATCCTTTTGAGAGTTTTGATTTGAAACTATTCAGGACAAAAAGTCATCAGCAAAGACCCTAGAACGTATGGACTGATTAGTTAAAGTCATGTTGCGTAGAACTATGGCTTCTAACTTTGGAATGAGTAGCCATGATGTCTTCCACCTTTTTGAAATTTATACACAGGAGCTACAAATTTAATATTATGGCTATTTTGAGACACATTCTGGTCAGTTGAACTTTAGTCTCACATCAGTCTCATTTCTTGTCGTGTAATGTTTATTTCTCACCTTTTTCTTTCCATGCTGTGTAGATAACTGAGGAACTGCAGTAAAGCATAAACCCATTTTAAGATGTGAGCTGGGCAGATACTCCTACAAGCTCTCGTGAAGGTGAGTTCCTTTTTAAGGCAAGAATTTAGATTTTGAGTGCATGGAAACCACTGATGAGACTACTTTTTTTCTGACACCTCTTATGAGCACTGCTCAGCAGTGCCTGAACATAGTAAACACTCTGAGGTTCTTGAGTCTAGTTTTTCTGCCATTTAATCTTTTATTCTGCTTGAAGCTAATTGTTCAGTTTGTTCTTGAAACAGGTGGCCACTTGGAGCAAACCTTGATCAGAGATGATGCTGAAGATCAGCCTGAAAATCTGCAGTTCATACTCTAGGAGAGAAAACCAAGGTATAATAAACTCTGATTTTCCCTTCTGTTAGATCAGTTTTGAAATGCAGTGATAAGGAATAATTTGTCTGGTCCTTGCTAAAGGGGTCTGTTGATAAACTCTCTCCCTGATGCATTTTGGATAACAGTAAAGGCCATTTCTGGAGAACATTTAGTTGTGTTCTAAGAATTTGGTGGAGAAACAAACCAAAAACATAGGCAAACATTTTTAGTGAGTAATTTAAAGGGGTTTAGACCCTAAATATACTTTACCATAAGACAAAGGAATGACGTCCTTTTGAGAGCCTACACACGCTGATATATGCAGCGTGTATATAACAGTGTTGTAACAATAATTATGAAAATGTTACAATATGTGACAAAGAATCTCAAACCTTTTTAAATAAATCAAGGAATTGTTCCTTGATCAATTTCTACTGATATTGAATTTGGGTTGCTCTGGCCAAGAAAATGGAGACTTGAGCTTCATCATGGAGTAATGAACATTTACAGCGTTAAGCAGATGCCCTTATCCAGAGCAACTTTCATTTTTCTAATTTCAGGGAGAGCAACTTGGGGTTAAGGGTCTTGCTCAGGGACCCATAACCTTTTGGTGCCAAACAAACAACAAAGACCCAGTTCAGAATTCATCCTTTTGAGAGAGTTTTGATTTGAAACTATTCAGGACAAAAAAATAAGCCTATCGACTGCTTAGTTAATCTCTTGTTGCGTAAAACTATGGCTTCCAGCTTTGGAATGATTAGCCATGGTGTCTTCCAACATTTTGAAATTTATACATGGTGGTGAGCTACAGATTTCATATTATGGCTATTTTGAGACACATTCTGGTCAGTTGAACTTCAGTCCCACATTAGGAGTCTCATTTCTTGTTGTATAATGTTCCTCACCTTTTTTCCTTCCATGTAGTGTGGATAACTGAGGAACTGCAGTAGAGCATAAACCCACTTGAAGATATGAGCTTGGCAAACACTCCTACAAGCTCTCGTGAAGGTGAGTTCCTTTTTAAGGCAAGAATTTAGATTTTGAGTGCGTGGAAACCACTGATGAGACTACTTTTTTTCTGACACCTCTTATGAGCACTGCTCAGCAGTGCCTGAACATAGTAAACACTCTGAGGTTCTTGAGTCTAGTTTTTCTGCCATTTAATCTTTTATTCTGCTTGAAATTAATTGTTCAGTTTGTTCTTGAAACAGGTGGCCACTTGGAGCAAACCTTGATCAGAGATGATGCTGAAGATCAGCCTGAAAATCTGCAGTTCATACTCTAGGAGAGAAAACCAAGGTATAATAAACTCTGATTTCCCCTTCTGTTAGATCAGTTTTGAAATGCAGTGATGAAGAATAATTTGTCTGGTCCTTGCTAAAGGGGTCTGATGATAAACTCTCTCCCTGATGTATTTTGGATAACAGTAAAGACCAGATCTGGAGAACATTTAGTTGTGTTCTAAATTTCTCTTTGCAATCCTTTTTCAGTTTACTGGAGCTGCTGCTGGATTGTATTCTGTACTTGATGTAAGGTAAGCCTTGCAGCAATTTTTTAATTTTGTAACATTTTGTTTTTGTGTTAAGACCTGAGACCTTTATTTTGGGATTTGTGTGTATGGTGTTAACAGGACAAAGGTGACCTGGAGCGTGATGGAAACTACTTGTTTGGCCGAAGCTTGCACTTGAAGTAGATCTATTGGTATAGAAACTTGAGTTTCTTAAACATGTATTACTGTTCAGTCAGTTATTCATTGTTTTATTGCTGAATAAACGTGAAATTTGTTTGTGTTTAATGCTGCTGCTTGGGTGTTTTAATGATTTAATTTAGAAATGGTGAATTTGTGCATGGTGCTAATGGTACTTCCAACTATCTAAGCCAATGTTTTGTACTGATTTGATACTTCAGTTGCTAAATAAGCACGTTGTATCAGGTTTCAGAATATAAGTGTGGCAAGATGCAATATAATATTGAGGGTGTGGTATCAAGTCAGGATAAACTGCTGCTGCAGTATTTGCACATACTGTTGAAAACCTTGTGTAACTAAAATTGCACGTTTTCTTTCTGCCTCATGTTTATTTTAGTCTCTTTGTATATGCACATTCTATGTGCCTTTGTGTCTTGTGCTATGTACTTGAGAATATAGTCAACATGACTTTACTTTGACCTTTGACTTTGAAACTGCTAATAAAATGCTCTAAAACAAGTGCAGCATCTGAACCTGAGAGCCACTAAGATTGGGTAAGTATAATTTGGGGAATTGGCCTGGTAATCGGCATGTCACTGGTTCAAGTCCCGGAGCAGTAAAGGTTCTACTGAGGTACTCATGAGCAAGGTACCATCCCCAAGCACTGCTTTCTAGGGTGCTGCCAAGAAAGATGACCACTGCTCTTGAAATGACAGTCATTCAGATCCAGTAGGTTGTCCAGTTTTATTTCATTTTTGGCCAATTGATTTTCTATTTGTGTTTAGTTGGGTTGTCAGACTAGATTTTTAATCAACTTTTAACGTCTCCAGCTGCTTCTCTCTTTTGTATTAATATGGTTCAATAGACTATTTGATTGAACACATTGTATAACGGTAACTTTTTGTTAAAATAATCGTTAAAACTATTTTTTGGGATGTAATATATTAATTCAGACTACTCAAGCTTCTTTTATTACGTGCGTAGTTGAAATCCTAATCAAATGCAACCTAGTCGAGTCCCGTAACTGAAGCTAGATGTGTGTGTAAACGATGTAGTTGCTATAAACATGGAGAAAACTATATATGAATGAGTGCGTTTCTACTCCTTTTGCCTAATTGCTTTGCGTTAAGGCACGGAGTCTTAAGAATGAGAATCAAGATTAATATTCATCACATACACGGTTACAACAAGTACAACGATTAGTGAAATGTAAAGTTTTCAATGACATTAACTGAGTAACTTTGAAAAAGACGAATACATCTCTCTATATGATGACGTTTATCCGATCATATTGGGATTTGAACGTAGTATTTGTGATTAAAAACGGCGTTAAAACCCTGTGAAGACGTGAAGTATGAATGAGGGAAGGCTCGAGTCCCCTCCTCCCTCCCTCCCTGCGTGTAGGACGTCGTGTCGAGAGCGTTACATCCTCCATCACTTCCGCATGTCTTCTCCCCATCATCTCGCTCTTATTCAACCTGTTAAGATGCGATAAATGCTTTCGCACGATCAAGGCTGGACCCAATTTTGTTACAGAACCAACTGGGGACCGGTTCACAGCCCGTCCGTCCGTCGTTTCTGCTTTTGAACGCCGTGCAACTGTTGCGTTTATACTCGATGAATCTTGTAAGGTGAGTTGGATAGATGGATGCTCCTCCACCTCTGGACGCCAGCAGATCGCTCTGGAATCGAGGGATTATAATGGAACGTTTATTCCCCCCCCCATCCCCAAACCCCGATCGCATGTGTTTTGTCTCTTTTTTTTAAGAGAAGAGCATCAATAACTAGTAAGATATGCGGGTCTATTTGATAGACTGCGACTCGTAACATCTGCATGGGGTTTGTGTTCATTGTTGAGAAATCGCTCAAAGATCGTGTGCTAGTAACATTCGGATGCTGTCATAGACGAAGCACTTTTATTGTTAAACGGAATCTTTCCCTTCTGCTAGATGGATGGTTGAAGAGAGACGTTCTCTTTTCAGTTTAGGTTGCACCGTTAGATCCACATTGGTTGTGGTGTGAAGGTCTGCATGGGGTTTGTGTTCATTGTTGATGGGAGAATGGGTCCAAGATTACGACTAAAACATCAGTAAGGAGTTTGGATTCTTTATTATAACTGGACATAAGATTGTAGATGTATAGATGGATAAACAGTAGAGATGGGAGATTGTTTCTCTTCACTGTTGTCAGATGCATGTTGATTCTGGTGTAAAGGTCTGCATGGGGATTGTCTTGATGGGAGAATGGGCAACGATTGGATAAATTACCACAAAAACATCAGTGGTTTGTACAAGGACATCAATGGTTTGTACAAGTTGTAAATGGATGAATGGATGAACACGATGGAGGGATTGGACACATCTGCATCTTTTTGCCTTTAACACTGATGTAGAGAGGATGTGGCTGCTTCTATGTGCAATATGAGGCGTAAAAGAGGGTCTGAGCTTGGCCACGGATGTGTGTGTGTGTGTTTGTGTGTCTGACATTGTGTGTATTCGTGCCTGAGGCTTTGAGAGATGCATCAGCAGGAGGGAGCCACAACAAAGAGTGTTTAGGGGGAGGGGAGGGAGTTTCTGGAATGAGTAATGTTCCCTGTGTGGATGGGACTTGAGTGAGTGAGCGAGTGTGTATGTTTTGATGTGTTTTGTGAGGACATTATACTACTGGGGAAAATGTGAGAATTAGGTGATTTGAGAACATTAATGTGTTGACTGTGAAGGAATAAAACATGAGATTTGGCAACATTTTGCAGCTTTGAGAAGGCATATTCTTTGACCTACCAAAGGTAGGGGATGTGTGTATGAGGGTGACCATGCTGTAAATATCTATCCTACGAGGTTTGTTTTAGAGTTTAGTGTGTTAGGAATCACCTCTGTAGCTACAGTGGTACACAATTTAGTGTAACTGAACACAGCAGTGCATTTTGCTCACATTGTGTATGTGGGCGAAAGAGGGAGTGTTACTTGAAGCAAGTTGGGAATTTGCAAGGCCACGTTATTTAGGCTACTGTAACGGGTCACCAAGAATAGAAACTAGAACATGTGTATGTTACGAGAGCAGGGGCCTATGTTGGTTGAGCAGAAACTGTCAAACTGTGCTTTATTCATGGTTGCTCTTTTGTACTGTTTTACATTTAGTCAAAAGAGAGATGATGCAAGTATTTTAATTAAGCATTAACAAGCATTGAAATCTTTTTAAAGAATTTTTTTAACCAGTAGCATACATACAGTATTGCCTGTTTCTTGTGTCATGTGGTTTACCAACTATATTATGAAACTGTTCTATCTTTCTGTGTCTTGACGTCAGTCAGCTTCACTGCGCAATTTGGCAAACCAAATAAGAGAAATACCCTGAAGTGATGTATCCTACCCTTTATTCCAGGACATAAATTGTTTTCATAATATGATTCATTTATCTTCCAGTTCCTGTAGCACATTCAATTTTTTACGTCATGGTGCGCCACTTTTCCCCAATTGGTATTACAGCATCCAAATTTGCTTCTAATTTATTGGACCCTTTAGATTTCTATTTAGATAACTCCCTCTTTCTGATAGAAAGCAGGTTTATTGAACTTAGCAAAAGCTAGAGCCAAGAGGTATTGCAGCACTATTTTGTCATAAAGTTTTTATGACTTCTGAGGTCTTTGTGAATGTTAAAAGCAGGTCCTATTTAGACCCTTATCTGGCTATGTTTATGATGTCTGGACTACATTCAGAGGATGTTTATGTTTCATTTTATGGCTTTTATCAAATGCTCTTATCCAGAATGACTTGTGCTTCCTATTTGCAAAGACAGTCTCCCTGAAGCAAACTTGGTGTTGCACTGGAGCTAAATGCTGGTAGTGCAGGAAGTGTGATAGAGCCAGACCTGAACCAACAACCTTCTAGTTTGTAGGCAAAAGTCTTACCGTTCAGCCACCACCTCAGAGATAATGCCGTGATGCTAAAGCTTGTTTGGTACTTTTGATGATGATGATGATGATGTGCTCATGTAAGCTGGTTTATCTCCTCTAATGACTAGCAAACTCAAGCTCTTCCAGGAACACTGTTGCTGATATGGAACACTAATTTGGAATAAGGGTCCAGAATAGAGTGAGTTTGTGAGTCAAAATATTGTAAAGAATGATCATGAACATCCGGGAGGGATCCCCCCCCCTTGAGGAAGAGTAGAGAGTGGACTGAGGAGTGAGCAACCGTTTTTGTCACCATTCAAGAAGAAAAAAAACCCACCACCTCACTCCTCTGCAGATTCTGTTTCCATGGCAATGGTGACATCACCCCTGCAGACGTGTAAAATGATGCTAGAATCCTCTGTCATGGTTCTCCATGGTTACCAGCAGTTGCCAAGCAACTGTAAGGCATGGCAATGTTTTGTAACATCAGCTATCTTTGACTAGTTATGGGGTCCCTCTCATCGAAAGTCACGTGACTGAATGGTCCGTAGATCATGTGACTTTCACCAACAAACTACTGAAGTTATAGCACTCCGAGTGCAGCGGAAATGTCAAATACACTTGCTTTAATGTTCGCTTCATGAGAGTGGTTAATTTCTACTGGAATCTTCTAAGGAAATTGCAGAAAATGGTTTCTAATAAAAGGCATTAAGTAATGGGCTAACAGCCGGGAAATGATGGGAAGTGGCTTGTAATGTCAGATCAAATCATTTGTGGTTCATTGTATCTCAAATGTTTTCTAGAATCAAGCATAACATGGCTAGTTTCCATAAGTAGATGCAAGAGTTTGCCGGATGCATTGGCAGGGGATAAAATTCTCCTCTTAAGGTGCCAATAAGAATGAAAATAAGCTCTAAAATCAACATGATTTACATTTAACAACCTTAAATTTTAATCTTAAACCAGTTTTAAACCTTGTAGTATAGTATGTACTAGGGATGCATGATAATATCAGAATCGGATGATTTATGTATTTTTGTTTGTCATCGGCATTGGACTGATGCTTTGATTTTCCTAATATTTCCAGCCAATATTTGATGAGGCATTTATTGTACGTCAGACAATGCCAGGCATGACTCTGTCTACCTCATTTATTGGCATTGATGTCAGCAGATATAGTATAAGCATGAAAAGTATTGGATATCGGCATCGGCCATTCATTTCCGTATCGTGCATCCTTAGTATATACAAACTTAGTATATTATTATTATATCAAAGAATACTACCTAAGATTTGCTTGTAGTTTGTTGTTTTATTAAATACCAAATGATAAAATAATGGGCTAATGTTGATATAAAATTTTTCACACCCTTATCAAGCTCTTAATACTTTTATTACACTGTTTATCCAAAGCTATCACAGTTAAACATTGTGATGCATTAAACTTACAGTAATCATTGCAATAATTTCACATTTAAAAATGATTACTGCTTTTATAATGCATCTAAAGCAGATATTCTTTTAGTTGCTTTTAGGTTGTTAACTTGTCTTCTTTCTTTGCCCATAGATTTATGAACAATCGAGCACCTGCTAATAAGAGGTATCAGCCAACAGAATATGAGCATGCAGCTAATTGTGCCACACATGCGGTAAGCGATGTAAATTCAGTCTTAATTCCGTTACTAGTTTAACGGTGGACTATTTAAGAATGCAGCTGGTATTTTACCAAGTCCCTCAGGAAATGACTTGCAGTGCAGTGATGGCTGCTTTTGCATCAAATGTGGGTGTTTCCATTTCTTTCTTTAGCTCTGGATCATTCCTAGCATTGTTGGAGGAGTTTTGCTGTACTTCCTCTCTGACGACCAATGGGAGGAGATCGCAGCGTGGTTGTATGGCATGGGGCTGTCGAGTCTCTTCATCATATCTACAGCGTTCCACACCATCACATGGAAGAAGAGTCATCTTCGGTATGTACACACAGTGGTATGTAGCGGCGGTGATGGTGGTCTAGTGGGTGGGATTCTCGCCTCTGGGTCTAAGAGATCATGGGTTCAAATCCTATCTAAATTATTCCCATCACTGGGTCCCTGGCCAAGACTGTTAACCCCAAATTATTCCAAAAAGTCTGTCACCTAAATTAGAAAATGCTTAATGGCGTAAATGTAAATGGTCTGAGATTTGTCTAAGGACCAAGGTGGGTTGGAGTCTGGCTCTACTCTCCAGCGCCACCACCATCAAGCCCGTGAGCAATACTCTTAACCCCAGCTTGCTCCTGAAGGACTGAGGCAAAATAAACTTGCCTGTTGCTTTCCTTGTAATATCTGACATTCTGTAGACCCTGTACTTTTCTCTTCCTGTTTATAGATCAGTCGAGCAGTGTTTTCACATGTGCGATAGGATGGTGATCTATTTCTTTATCGCTGCATCCTATACACCATGGTGAGTACCTTAGATCAGCTTGGAAGATGATCGGTTGAAGCAGATGCTGGAGTTTTCATGCATGATTTTCTTGACCTACTGCATTGCGACTCTGAAAGATAGGGATGAAGTTTGGTCAATTTTGGCCAAAAGGAGTGGGCATCTGTGCTTGTGTTTATATATGTGTATATGTAAATTTCTCAGGTTGACTCTGCGCGAGCTTGGTCCCTGGGCTTCACATATGCGCTGGGTTGTCTGGGTGATGGCCTCCGTGGGAACTGCATATGTTTTCTTCTTTCATGAGAGGTGAGTTTGTGTGTGTTCAGTCATTGTGCCTTGATGTGAAACTGAAGTAGCATATTATATACTGTATAATGTAAAATATTATTTTATTGTTTATTGTTATGCACATTAAGTTTTTGAGATGTCATTGTACTCAGATTAGTCATTGTTTAACATAAGTTTGCTGAATAATAGCTCAAATGAAAGTGAAAGTGAGTGGTTATTTGTCATTGTGAACACAGCATAGCACACAGTGCACTACAACCAAATGTGACCTCTGCATTTAACCCATCCGTAAAGAGCAGCGGGCAGCTAACAAGCGCCCGGGGAGCAGTGCTTGGGGACGGTACCTTGCTCAGGAGTACCTCAGTGGTAAAATCTATGGGCCTTGTATTATTATAGCTCCACCTGTTGTTCTTTTAATTTATTTATAATTACTCAAAGAAATGCCAATATACAGTATTTTGATTGTCAGCTATAGCCATACGAACATGAATGATTACAAATTATAAAGGACATGACAAACCTGGTCATGTAATTGCTCTGGAACTGTAACATGAAGTTATACCACATTGTTTTGTTTTTGAAATTTTTGCAGATATAAAGTGGTTGAGCTCATCTGCTACACAGTGATGGGAGTCTTTCCTGCCCTCGTTGTTCTCTCTATGGTGAGAAAGTGTCATCTCGCATCAATGGAGAAAGAAACTATTTCTTTCAGGAACAGATGCTCATTCTCATGCCCTCTCCCTCTTTCTCTCTCCCTCTCTCGCTCTCTCAGGTGGACAGGTCAGGTCTGTGCGAGCTGTTGGTTGGTGGCGGGTGTTACGTGTTGGGGATGGTGTTCTTTAAAAGTGATGGGGTGGTTCCCTTCGCACATGCTATATGGCACCTGTTTGTTGCCATGGGAGCGGGCATCCATTACTACGCCATCTGGAAGTACTTGTACACACCTGTCAATCAACAGACCAGCACAGCCCGGTGACAAACACACACACACACTCACAAACTAGTGGAAAAAGGTACGAAGATTCACAGAGAATGTGTGACTTTATAATGTCAAGGTTCTGGCAGCTTTTATATTTTAAGAGATTAGCGTCGAGTAAAACCAGTGTCACCTTGATTTTTTCATTGATAATTTCTGTTGGAACCTTGTAATTCTGAAGTCACATTTTCTGTTTGAGCAGTTATGGCTGTGATTTCTTTCAACAACACTGGATTTCACATTACTAGATGGGAGCTTTTGACACAGTTTATGCTCCTTTACTTACGGACCAGAAAATAGTTACTTAATTGGATTTTGCAAATTGCCGGAACAGAATCTGCAGTGACCTACAGAAGAAATCCTGGGGAAAAGTATTTATGAATCAGACCCTATACTCCTTAAATGATTTTATACAAATGCCATTTTAATCTGTGGAGGTTACAACTGAAAATGCTGTTGTACTCATCTTCCTTAAAAGTATTGAAGCATGCCTGTGGGCACCTGCAGAAAAGTGGTAACATTTTCTTAATTTAACTCAAGCGTGCTAAATTCCGTTGATGAGAATACTTGAGGTCTGACACGAATCCGTTTTCAAATGACAGCCTTCTTTTTTTGTCACTGCCAATCGGAGACTCCCCCTCTCCCTCCTGCCAGACCAAAAGAGAGGGATTTCTCTTGTCGTGCTGTTTACTCTGTGCTGTTTGCTTCTTTTTTGCAAACAGTAAAAAGGACTCTGATGTTACGTCTTCAGTATTTGTATGCCCAAGTCCCGTTCTTGTGTTTCGGTGTTGTGTCCATGTATAATGCCACAAGTGCTTTGAAGGCAAAGCTAAAGTCTATGAGCAGTTAGTGTCAATTCCATGCTTCTTAGTTTCTGCAAATTTTAGATTTGCTCCCATGTACTTGTAAACAGTGGACCTGTGTCAGCGTTTTTGTTACCATCCATACCCTGCTTATATTAGCTTTCTAGTGTTTTTGGGTGGCGTTCTCTGCTTTACTAGCCGTTTGGCCTCAGTCAGTTCCTACGATGGACATTCCTCAGGACGGTCAGTGACAGTTGATGATGGTGACAATTGGATATGCTGAAGAAGCCAAACACTTTGCTCTCAGGGTAATTTCATAAACCAGTGCCATCTAAACTTCTCTTTACATTCCATTGTTGTGCAGATTTCTCTCTCTCACTCTCTCACAAACACACAATGGTAATAGGCAAATCTAGTGTCTGATCATATATGTATTATTATTATTATTATTATTATTATTATTATTGTGTGATATTGTATATTGGTATTGAATGTATCATTGTTTCTCTAGTGACCACACAGTATTGCCTTGGATAGAATTTTAGACCTTATCTTTAGGCAACAGATGATTTTTGTTTATATAGTAGATTATTTTATTATCACTTTATTTTGATAGTTCATTGCCAGTAAGGAATATTTGAACGTTTACCAGATTAGACGTAAAATGTCAACTACCTCTTGATCTATACTAATGGACTTTAACCAATTTGATAAACATCAGACTGATTAAAATATTCAGACCATGTCACAGTGGTCCAAGCTCTAGTGCCGTTGCGTATACTACGTTGCGTATTATAATTAATAACTGGTTAACAGTCAGCAGAGACTGGTAACGTTACTGGGCTATCCGAATAAAGTGGACCCATTTTTGTTAATTTAATAATTTGCAAACAAAACTGTGTTTCACCTCTACAACCTGGACCTTCATTGTCCTTAAGTGTATTTATTATGCTGTGATTTTCTTGCCAGTACTAGCTTTTTTTGGCACAGACACATACGTATAGCTCATAGAATCTTAATGTCGGTAATGAAAAACAGCGTGAAAGTTTGCACTTTTAAAATTCAGTTGAAAAACAGAATACAACACGCGCAGGTTAGGCATGTCTCTGAAGTGGTTAAAAACTGCTTGGTTGAAGTTCTTTTCCAGCCAAAAAGTCCAAAAGCCAAGCCAAAAACATCCTTTGGTTTGGTCAACAGTGGTTCAAAGTGTGCTAAAATCAGGAGAAACCATTTTTGTTAGTAGTAACACAGTTAAATGAAGGTGTTCTGATGGATCTGTATATCTATGATGAATTGTCCACCTTCTAGAAAGTGTATCAATGAAAACATATTCCATTGAAGTAATACACCTCAATGAAAATCTTCAGGTATAACAATTAAACTTCTTTGATAGTAATTTTATTGCTGTAAAACTTGTGCAATGTGTACCCTAACCAACCAAATGGGGAAATGATAAAAAATGACTTGAAACAGGTACTGAAATGGAAGTGGCCAGTATTAGATTCATTACCTACAGTACATACCGTTTTCATAGTTGGTATTTAATCAATGTTTTGTAAATTCTACACAGTAAAATGCTTTAACTTTACATTAAATTCATCTAAAAGTAGTCCAAAAAACTACTGACGTACAGGAACAGTGTTATGTATAGTATAATTATTTGCTGAAATGCAGTAGCTGAAGTACAGTATTTGTAGAGTATTTGCAGAGATAGAGTAGCTATGATATTTGTAGTGTAATTATTTGCTTGTGATTTATTTGTTCCGCTCTGATTTGGTCTAGTTCCTTTTCTTGGGGCAGCTTTGTCTAAAGATCTTGCTACTTTCTACATAAATTATACTGCTTTTTGCCACAGTATGTATTCTGAGCTCAGGCTGGCAGACAGGAATGACAAACCAACTTTTATATATCAAGATACTAGCTTTCAATATTAATGAAGAGCACAGAATTATAGACATGATCTGAATGGAGAGTTAAAATATTGTTTAAATGAACTTTTTTTTGGTTACTTTACGAAATGGGAGAAAGTGATGATTTTGTGAAAACATTTTGAGCGCTATGTGTAATTTTATTGTAAAGGTCTTATTTATTAACTTCATACAGTGTTGAATAATCTGATGTTTTTAGGTTTTATTTTTCTTTGTCTGTCCCCTACTTTCATAATGTCTCTGTTTCCAATATTTGTCACAACTCATCGGCTTTTTATCTAGCCATTATTAATTTATTATGTATGTGTTAGAGGGGTGTTGTCTCTGAAAAACTCTCTCTTAATCTACAGCTATCACTGCCATGTTTAATTTTAGACTATTGCAAATTTAGACATATATTAAAAACGTTCATGAGTTCACAAGTATCGTTTTGGAAATTTCCAATGAGAAATCTTTTAATTACATTATATTAATATGTAATCTTTACATTACATGTTCAACATTTACAAGTTTTCACTTGTATTATCTTCCAGTATTTTAAAAAGAAGGCTCAGAGCACATTGAAATTGTAATACTGAATATTTTAACTTCAAGTTCAATTCTCTTAAACGCCTTAATGGAGATAAATGAATCAAACTCATTGTTTACAGTAATTGTAGGTCATTTTTTAAAATGTGCTTTGTGTTAAATCTGTTTCATTGTACATATCATTCATGCCTTTTGAGGTTTTTGCCGTCCCGCTTTCGAACTCTGTATTATATAAAGTTCTTCACTTCCGATGGGATTTGTGATTGTGACTTTGCTGCAATGTTTGTATTCCCACTGAGTGACGGTTCATCTGTGCATTTTATAACATTAACAACAATGCTTTTTCATCAAAGACTCTTGTTACTCTTGTCATTATTGTTGCTCTTATTACTGTGGTGTTCTCTTTAAGGGTTGCAAGTGTTAATTGAACACCAGGTGGCGCAAGTGCACATCTATGTTCCTGTAAAGTCATTCCTGGAGTTAATAACCTTGAAAATATGGTTACTTTAGGCAGTTTTTTTTGTTTTTCCACAGTTAAAAACAGCTAAAAACACATTTTCTTTGTTGAAATGTGTATTTTGAGTTTGAAGAAAAACTGCCAAACTATGCACTAACAATGGATACCTTGGGATATTTATTTATTTATTCATGTATTTTTCTATTATTATTATTATTATTATTATTATTATTATTGAGGCGGCATAATAAGACATGGTCTCAGAACTCTCCCCTAAAAGATAAACTCTGTCTTTCTCTGTTTCTGTACTTCCTTCTCTTTCTATATTTCTCTCCTTTTACCTATGTGTCTTATTTTCTTACTTTCTCTTTCTCTTCTTTCTTTCTCTCTTTTTCTTTCTCTTTCTTTTCTTTTTTTCTCTTTTGTTCTTTCTTTCTATCCTTTCTTTTGTCTAGTTTTTTCTTGCTTATTGTCTCGCTCTTTTTCTCTTTCTCTGTCTCTTTCTATTCTTTTTCTCTATTCTTCTTTGTTGCTTTATTTATTTATTTCTCTTTTGTCCTTTCTCTCCCTGTCCTTTCTTTTTCTTTTCTTTCTCCTCTCTCTCTCTCTCTCTCTCTGTCTATCTTGTATTTTCACTCTCTTTCTTTATCTTTTGCATTCTTTATTTATTTATTTATTTATTTATCTATCTTCTTCTTCCCCCCACGTGTTCTCCTCCCCTACCTCCCCACCCTTAATTCTCCTGGCGCGTGCACGCTCGACTTCAGCCTGGGACGCGCGTGCTGCTGCTCTGCGCACGTGCCGCACTTCGGCTGTCTCCGGTGGCGTTCGGCTTGGTAGCGGGGAAAACGCAGACACACCGGGAGCGCCGAACCGAGCACGAAAGCAACCGGCAGGAGAGCGAAGCGGCGAATGGCGTGAATTAAATTCGCCGGCTCTTAAAAAACGGAAAACGTCGAAGAACGCTGACTCGTACCGCTATGACTTGGCTTAACCGGCGAAGCGCACCGAATGATAACTGTTACCGCACGCAACGTGAGTATTTGCAGACCCGAGGTAAACCGGAACCGGCCCAAAACGGACGTCACCTGCAACTAATCCTGATGCAACTTTTCGGGCGTGTGCGTGTGGGTGTTAGGTAACTCACGTTACCGTCACAGGTACACAGCCACTGTCGCAGTCCGTTAACGGCAGTTTGGGCGGACCGGTACCGTGCTAGGAGTCCATCCGAGTGACTATGGAACCCTATTAGAACTGTCGGAGCTCGTACAAATTAAGAATTTATTTTATTTTCGTAACATTTCGGTAAAAGTCGAGTTGCGTGCTTGAGTTGTAACCGAGCGACTCGTGAGGAATCAGCATCTCTCTTTCTTTAGTTCCTTGGTTTGTTATCTATCTGTCTGTCTATCCATCTTATCTATCTGTCTATCTATCTATTCCTCTCTCTCTTTTCTCTCTCCTGCCTCCCTCCCTTTAGGCCGACCGTTACTTTACAGGTGCAGTGGAACCCTTACAATTGTGAGTTTATTTGTACTAAAACATTAAGTTTTAACCTTCGGTAAACGTTGCCGTGTGTGTGTGTCGTAACCGGGGCGACTCGTGAGGGATCAGCGTCCCGAGTCTGGCTGTTCGGGGAGCCGAGTTAAGACGCAGAAGCGGATTAAAGGGCTCGCCTGGTTGCTAGGTGGAGACCTGCAGGACGAACTGGCGGCGCTTGACACAGTCCTGAACTGGACAGTCACGTGCTAAAATGTCACAATAAGCAACTATTTACACCGTGCCGTTTTGGGTTTGTAGTCGGTTGAAAGGATTAAAACGGAGCCAGACCTTTAACACTTTTTATTGTCTGTCAAGAGGTTGACCTTGGGAGAAAAAAAAAAAGAAAATGTAAATAAAATTAAATAAATAAATGGAAAGGAAACCTGAGATATCAGGATATATAACCGGTAACGTTGCTCACTTACAGTCCGCTTTTATTCAGATACGCTTTTTACAACAGACTTCGCCACAAAACACATTTACATAACCGACCCACGATATTGTGAGGAGGGACTGGAGCTATCCTGCATGGAAGATTCTCGGCAGTGTCGTGGTGCGACCAGAAGGTGTGTGAGAGCCATGTGAAGTTGCAGAATCGAGTCTTGACAGCAGATGGTCAGAATGCAGAGCACTGCAGATTTTAGAGATGTCCTCTCTCTCCATCCTCTCCTCTCTCTGTAACTTGAGATTCTCATGGACTGTAGCATCTCTTTCTTTTTCTTTGCTTCACTCTTTATCTATCTATCTGTACTATTCTCAATCTTTTTTGCACTCAATAATGTGTCTACCTGTCTATATATCTACTTATCTGTAATTTCTTTGATTGTCTTTTTATGTATACACTTGGGATCTATCTATCCTCCTCTTTGGGATACATCCATTCATTCCTCCACCATTCCAGTCTTTCCCTCCCTCCGGTGAGTCTATGTTGTCTATTAGACCCAGTGAAGGGAAATCTCTCCTTCGCTCTGTCTGTCTATGTTGTGGTGTTGTGTTAATGTTTCCCATGTTGTAGCTTTGAGGTCATGAGCAGTGTTGCTGTTAGATGAGCTGTAATTTTAAATCAGGTTCCAAGGTTCAGAGAGCTTGACTCTTGCATTCCACCAGGCCTGTTTTTCACATGGACTTATATCTGCATCGCTCTTTCCATCAAATTCCTGCCCACATCAATGTTTGTTTTCCCCAAATCCCAGCCAGGCTCCATCCCTGTCTCCTATTTGTGCCTGTGTCTGTGTGTGTCGGCCAAATATTCCATCACCTCTTAATCATCACATTAGGCTCTTTGTAGCTGCCGTAATAATCATGTGAAGTAATTCTGTATATTTCTATCTGGTGGTTGAGTTTGTCTCTCTTAGTTTTGCCAAGAATTTGCTTGTTGTAGTTTATTATTAACTCTAGCTTGTGTGTGTGCATGAAACCCAGGGGAGAACATCTTAGGCCTAGAATTTTGTGAATTATATGTTTATTGGTTATGCAGTGATGATTAGACATGTAAATTATTTTATTCATGTACTAATAATGTATTTTATTTATTGGACTGTCTATTCATCCATCCATTCATTCTTTCCTTCCTTCAGATCCATTTATCGTATCCCTTCTTCCCTCTCCATCATTCATCCTTCTTCCTTCCCTCCCTTGATCCATCCTTTTCTTCCTTCCCTCCCTCATCCATCATCAATTCCCCCACCCTCCATGCTTCTTCCTTCCTTCTCTCCCTCCCTCCCTACCTTCCATCCGGGTCCATCCATCTTTACTTTCTTCCCCTCCATCCATCACTCCCTTCCTCCCTTCTTCCATGCTTCCTTCCTTCCTTCTCTCCCTCCCTCCTTCCATCCATCCATCCATCCTTACTTTCTTCCCTCCATCCATCACTCCCTTCCTCCCTTCCTCCATGCTTCTCTCCTTCCTTCCTTCTCTCCTCCTTCCAACCATCCATCCATCCATCTTTACTTTCTTCCCCTCCATCCATCACTCCTTCCTCCCTTCCTCCATGCTTCCTTCTTCCTTCCTTCTCCTCCCCTCCTTCCATCCATCCATCCATCCTTACTTTCTTCCCTCCAGTCCATCACCCTCCCCCATGCTTCCTCCTTCCTTCCTTCTCCCCCTCCCTCCTTCCATCCATCCATCCATCCATCCTCATTTCTTCCAACCATCCATCACTCCTTTTCTCCCTTCCTCCATGCTTCCATCCTTCCTTCTCTCCATCCAGCATTCCTTCCTTCCCTTCCTCCCTCTCTCCCTCATCCATCCACCCTTACTTTCTTCCCTCCAACCATCCTCCCTTCCTTCTTTTTTTTCTTCCATCTATCCATGCTTCCTTCCTTCTCTTGGATCTACTTATTTTCACTTCTTTTGGATCTATCTATCTATCCATCCATCTTGAGTACCTGTCTGTGTCTCCATCCATCCATTTCTGAGTCTTTCTTTCCCTGTCCTCCTCTATTTACCTTCTTGCTTTAGGTTTCTCAGAATTCCCTCCCTGCATCTCTCTCTCTTTCTTTTCTCCTTTCCAGGTTAATAATTGCTTCTTGTCTGCACACATGAACGGTTAGAATGGGTTTGTAACATCTTTTATTTACCAAGCACAGGGTTCCTGTTCGGCTTTTGTGTATGGTATCTAGAATGCTCATTTTTTGTTGACCTTTGCATCCCCTGCTTCTCTCAGTTCTAGTTCCCTCATCCAGATCATTGTGGCACCATGTTCTACGGCTCCACATCTGCCAGCATGTCACTTCCTTCCAAGAACCCAGCTGGCCAGGAGTCGCGATTTTCACAGGTCCTGTAATCGACTCTGATTACAGGGACCGCCTCCGGCCACAGATCTGCCAGAGCAGGCGAGACGGCGCTTCTCCACTCAGACGCCCGCCCAGTTTTAAAGATCTTCGGGACGAAATTAGTGCCGGTAAGCACCATAAGAGCGTTTTATACACCTCATTATAGTGCCCAGGAGCTATCAAGGAGGCGCTGAACGGCTTCCTAACAAAGCCTCGCCAGCAACTACGCAAGGTTTCAGACGTGATCGGGCGCTTTTGAAGGGACGGAGCGGTCGCGGCGGACTGAATAAGGTTTGCGAAGTTTTAGTGAGCAACTGCAGGAAGCCTTCTCCTGTTGCAGGACTGTGGAAGCTCAAGGAGGTTTTAAGACGCTGAGCTGAGGCGAAAGCCGAGGTAGAGTGAACTACAGCCAAAGAGAAAGACACAGTGACTGCAGGTAGACATGTAGCTGTATAAACAGTCAGCCTTTTATTGCTGCCACAAGGAAGAAAAATCTGGTCCAGAAGTTATATTCTGTGAAAGTATGGAGTGCTTGCCTAGTACCACAGCAAGAAGTCAGGCAGTATATAAAGTAATCCACATACAAGTTTATTTCAGAAAAAAGACCAGAAAACAGAAGTTTCAAACCTTTTGGTGTCACAACCTGAATGTGTTTTGACTGGTATAGAGCTATCTCCAAAATTTTTCTTCCTCCTATCCATTTCTTTCCTCTCCCCCCACTACCGTATTGTCCATATCAGCACTCGCTAAAGAAACTGCAATTCCCATGAGCCTTGTTTGCAGTGTGAGAGGAAGAGGCGGTCCTGCAGCAGGCACTCCAGCACTGCAGGTTTAACTGCCTATTAGAACTTTGGAATGCAGAGCTAACATAAACATTAAAAAAAATGATGTAATGAATAACGTAGCTAATGCACAGGGAAGAGTGAACAATTGCACCTGAGGATACTGTATGGTTGTTCTCTCCAAGTCTACTGGAGTTTTGTTAGTTTTGCTCAGTTAAAAGGAGAACGTTAGTCAATTTCAACATTTAGTTCTTTTGTTTGGTGTCACTGAGTGCTGTTGGTAGCGACAAAGACGGCAAACATTGGTGCTGCCTACACCGACTCATGCTCCTGCTAGTAGCCTCTTAATGTTTCGAAATGTTATTAAAAGTGCCAGCAACGCTGCGTATATGTAACTGTAGTAGTTGTGAAAAGAACCGCACAAGAGCAAGGTTTATTCAGGTAGTCACAAACCCTGTTTACTCAAGGTTTTCCGTAAAAGTCCACACTAGTCGATGCATGATGTTTGATTTAGGGACCAAAAGACTTGTGTATTATGGTTCAGACGCCTTGGTATTGGTCTTCTCTGAACAGAGATATCATCAATATTTCATTAATTCGGACTGTTGTTGTGACTTTTGACAGTTATATCAAGGGCGTTTTGCCTGTGTTTAATTTTTTGACCATCACCGATATTAAGTAATTAAGGTGCGCTTATTGTGGCTCCACTGCCGCCTCGCCTCTGTAGCGTTTAACTCTCAACTCGCTAAGCCCATTAAATGTCCCCACACAACAGGTTCTGATTGGATGCATGTTACACAATCCAGCCAATCAACACCTGTTAGCCACACTCACACACAAGCGCAGCGTGAAGCTCTGAGAAGGAGAAGAGGAGAGTTTCACCTGAGCTTACAGGGTTTTTGCATATTTTCAAATAACGTTATCGCCCGCTATTCAGCAATAATCAGTATTGGCCCTGAAAACACATCGGTTCAATTCTCCATTCAGAACATTTGTTCTGTCTCAGGTAGAAGCTCACCAGAACTGACTCACCAGGTATGATGGAAATCCTGCAGATACCCTCCAGACCGAAACTGGACACCCTGACCCTAAACGAGATCCTGAACCCGATATTTCAATGGACAATTGAATTCTCACTAATTCGCCTTTCTCCTCTTTTCTTTCTATCTCTCTGTCTTTGTTTGCCCAAAGTGCTAAATTACAAATTCTTCGTCTCCCGAGTTCAGTTAACCTAACGCAGGTAGGCTATCCGTGTGGCTGTGAATGCAGCGTAGGCTACCGTAAATACAAACGTAGCCGCAACCGCACCAAGCGTCTGTGAGTGCTATGTCAATAATCAACTTCAAAGGAAGATTTCTCCGTTTCTCACTTGGCGTATATTTTTGTTATCTTGAGTATGATGAAAATATGAAGAATTTGGTTCCTAAACACAAACAAACCACAATTGTTAAACTGAGGAAAAAATCATTTTCTTTTCCAAAAATGTGCTTACGTGAAACCCACTATTTTCTGTTTCAAGCTGCAATATTTCATCGAGTTTGTAATAACATAAAAAAAATCAAATCTGTATTTAGAGTTTTAAACAACTAATATTTTTTAAACTAATATTTTTTTTTCCAAAATGCGATATATCCGTGACACGGTTGTCCCAATAAAATGTTAGCAATAAAATAAGCTATAAAATTTAACCATAAATAACAAGTAAAAGTTATCTATACATATGACAAGCTCCAAACTTTGACATCACTTATATTGAAGCACAGATTTCTAAAACAGATTTTCTAAAAGCACTCACTTGATGACAGTGTTCACTGACAGGGCGGTGCCATTACAGTTTGTGTCTTGGAATAGTGCACTGTGATTTGTCGAATGGAAATGTTGTGTTCAGCAGTAGCGTTTGTTGCAGTTTGGGGAAAAATATGACAAACAGTGCAGAGAAACACGGCAAATATCATGTTTTGTAGAAAATTGATTCTCGAACTTTGAATAGTGACCAAATGCGGTACTTATTTTGGAGACAACTTTTTTCAAAATTTGCCTTCATTGCATTTTTTGAACCAAACATATATTCCTAATTACTATATATAAATATGTTATATAATATTAAATTATTATAATTTACTGAAAGCTTTATTAATAGTACAGTTTTTATTACTCATATGTTATGTTAATGATCGACAGTATTTGGACTTGCAGGTGTCTAATTGGTTTGTAAAATTTTATCCATGTACAAAGTTTAACTCGGTAGCTATTTTTAAAATCTGATCCATAGGCAGATTTTAATTGATTTTCTGAAATAGTTTCAAATTCTGTCTTGAATTTTGAAAACATATTTTTTTCAAATATTTCTCTGGTGAATTGGTGCGTGTGTCTGTGATTGTGTCACTGATGTGTTTTATGTGTTGTGTTGTGTTGTGTTGCGGTGACGGCTTGCCCTCAGGCCCTCACACACACTCCCCGGTGTTAACTGCCACCCTGAGTAGAGGGGCACATGGTAGATGCCAGCGGAGCTCCCCCCGGGGCTGGCGCGTGGTGCTGCCCGGCGCTCCCATACTTAAAGGTGGGCTCTGTCCTCAGGTATGGGGTCAACCATCAGCCCCACTGACCACTTCACGCCCCACTTCATTCATCTTTGTCGCACTCCATCTTTAATTTGTATATCGGGCTGCACAATGGGTTATTACTGATTAAGGAATTTCAAGATTATCACCACGGTAACTCGGGGAAACACCCTCGGGTAAAGCGGCACTACATTCACAAAACTCCATCTACAAAATTACTATGTGATTAAACTCCTTTTTGATTAAGATTACTCACTGGTAAAATCTCATCTGTGGATCCAGCTCACACTGCTTTCCAAACACATTTGAATATAATTGGGTATTTTTTATCAATCCTGCAAGTACAGCAGTGGTCCCCAATGATATTTTCCCGAGGGCCAAATTATGTAAAGCAAGTCTGAGGGCCAACAGATCCATGTCACGTCAGAGTTTTTATTTTATTATATAAAATAAGCTGCTTTTGGCCTTTCTGGAAGAGAACTACGTTTTTGTGCATGATGGCGTTCCATACGAGAGTCGCTAACGTGTGTATATAACGAATGATGTAATTCGTGCGTTTTTACGCAATTACTTCAGATTTGTGCACGGAATTACTCATAAATTATTTCACAAACAGAGGAATGAATATAATGTCCGGTAAGTTCAAAGTCTGTTATTGTTAAGATGTCAACCCACTGGCGTGGAGATCGCTAATCACAGATGGCCATAGGGAGCACACGTCTGTTTACGTTCGTTGTCAATGTGACATCAGGGGCCAGATACTGTATATCACTTGCTCTCGCCTGCGGGCCGCCATTTGGAGACCACTGAAGTACAGCTTTCTGACCAATTGCCTGTTTTCTTTGACATCGAACTCTTGAAATTCTTGATAATTAGATGCCGTCCCGCTATGTAGAGGAAGTGAGTCTGCAATTAAGTAGCTCCGCATTGATCCCAACAAGTGCATTAATTGTTGTCTGTCCCTGCTGCTTAACTAAATACTACATCATTGTCACTCAGAAATGACTGTGTGTAATTGTGCAGCCCTGGTATTCCTCCATACCCACAAACCAACACAGCTTTTAAGGGTGCACGATAATATCGGAATTGTAGTAGAATCGACTGATAATTGTTTTTGGTTTTTTTTAAGTCATCAGCATCGGCCGTTGCTTTGATATGCCCAATATTTTCAGCTGATATTTGATGATGCATTTATTGTACGTGGGAAAAGTAGCACTTGTGCCAGGCATGTCCAAAGTCGTTATTTTGTAAAATTCTGAGCACGCAGTGCAACGTTCACAAGCAAAATCTTGTCTTTACATGCTCAACTCTGCCTGCACATCCATAAAATGTTTAACTAACTAAACTGTGTTTGCCTCACTTAACGAATGTGAGCTCACACATGGGCTGTGTCCCAATCCGCGTGCTACCTCACTTAATAGTATGGTAGGTAAGGCACTCTTGTTATACTTTTCTGTGTGGTAGTATGCATCTCAGGAAATAGCCAGGGTTGTAGCTTAACGGCTCTCTACGCACTAGGTAGTGCACATGGAGCGTCACACGCGTCCTAGTTAAAGCGGGAAGTGACTTTTTCTTAAAAAGTTGTGCACTAGGCTGGAAATGCTCCACCCCTCGCATCACTCTGCTTTTGTTAGAAATGTCAGAAGTTGGGAACAGTGGAACTTGATATCTTGTCTTTACACGCTTAACTCTCCCTTCTTCATTTATTGGTATTGGCAGTTATAAGCATGAAAATATCGGCTATCGGCATCGGCCAATAATTCCCATATCGTGCATCCCGACAATTTTTAAAAATCGTTCTATCATGTTTCATCTTACGTTGAATATCTCCACTCATATCTAGACACTATACCAGCCGACTAAGCATGCTCATTATCTTCATTTCAGTTGATAAGGGTAAATACCAGTGGTGTGTAGTGTGTATAGTACTTTAATTTTGAGATGAATTTAAAAAATGATATTTCAATATGGACAAAAATGATCAAATAATTATAAATAAAATGTTATTCTTTGTCTATCCTTCACCCTTTCTTTTGTCCTCTCTTGTCTTCTGATTAATATTATTTAATTGGCTGTATTTTGCTATCGATTGGCCCAAATATTTTTATTTTTATTTAAATATTCAATATCTAGTCAGAATCTGCAGTTATTTTTCTGCTTTTACGAGAATCTATGTTTATTCAAGTGTATGTTTCAGGTTTTCTATACACTACTGGTAAATACAAAAATAATCATATTATGATGTGTTTAAAAGAAATGAATATCACAATTCTATTCTGATCTAAAATGACCTACAATATATACTTACATTTCCTGCTGTTCCAGCTCCCAAAATGCCAAACCCAGGTAAATAATGCCTGAGGAATGCTTATTAACTCATGTACCCATTCGCCATTAACTGATTATTGTCAATTATTTTGTATATAATCAGTAGATAAAGTCTTAACCACTTGTAGCCGCCTTGTAGCCACCATTAATCGCCTTGGATGCAAATCCATTCCATCAGTGCTGTCGCTGTATTTAGCTGTTTTATTATTTATATATGTTCTTAAGTAGTTTTAGAGACAACTCAAGCGTTCTTCAGGACACTCATGTCTTCCTAAAAGGGACTGTTATATGAACATGCTAATAATCAGTTCACAGATTCATATCCTGCTTGTCATATATGCTGTATTTGTATTGTTTTTACTTGTCATCTCCATAGTGGCAGTATAAGGAATAGCTCAAGTTTTGCATATTTGGATTGTTCACGTGTAGTCTCTGTATGTTAATGCTTTTATTATGTCTTGACCATTCTGACATGTCCATTTTACACAGTTCCTCTGGAGTTGCTTGGTTCATACGGTGCATTCAAGCTTGAGGTTCACCATTCATGTCTTCCAGCAGACGTCTTGTCATTATTTGGTTGTAAAACTGTAAAGGCTCACGATTATGCTGTTGATGGATCCATTTCTTGATATTTTATGTTGAATTCATTATGTTGAAGTGTTTTATTGACTGTTACCTAAAATTTTTGGTCATACTAACATGTGCTGCAGCTGTGGTTCCAGCTTGGCTTGGGGGTCATCCATTCAAAGCAGTTTGTTATTTTATCCTTGTATTTCATGCCATGTTTCAGCTCAAGCTCCTTTCTGTCATGTTTTCAATATGCTACTGTTGAGAATGTGTTGATCGACATTATCCAGAATTAGCAGTTTGGTAAAGGAGAAGATTGGCCATTTTCAGCAATACCTTCATCACAATCATATAAATCTTATTTTTGATTGCATTAGGCTTTTATAGACCATTTGGTTAAATTATGTTCAATTTTAAAGTTTTAAAAGGAAAATACTTGAAAATGAAGTTGATAACCAAAATTAGGGTTAGGGTTAGGGTTAGGGTGTTGGAAAACAGCAGATTTTCTCCTTAACATCAACAAAACATTCAGACCAAACTTGTTGGTATCTTTCAGAAGTATTATCACGTGACTGGTGCATTTCTCTCTCAGACATTAACGCCCAGGCGAGGAAGCTGCAGCGGAACCGTGCCAAGGGGACGATGACGCTGCAGCACGGCTCCTCCTTCTGCCGCAGCCTCAGCGAGACCAGCCTCAACCTTGTGGGAGTGGCCGGGGAGGAGCCCAAACGCTACTACTCCACCCTGCCCGGGCCGGTGAGGGCGCGGTCTGCGAGAGACACAGACGGGCGCAAGGAGAGGGACGGGGGCGGAGTCAAGCACTCGCTGTACCAGTCGCCACATCTGCTGCTTCTGCAGGGCTACAATCGGCAGGCGAGTGGCAACCTTACAACCTTAACAGTGCATGTTGATTTAGTGAAAATTGCACGGGACGGCACTTTCCGTTCAATCCTGTCCTGTGCTCTTGCCGCCTTCCATTTGCCATTGGATCCCAGATTCAGTTGATAAGGTTACGTCACATCTGCTAAAAACACAGTGAAAACCGAGTTAGATGAGTTCCACTTGCCACAGGAGAGTTGGACTCCGATAGAATATGGACGCCCCCCAAGAAAGCTGTTCTTGCGCTGGCTCTTTTGGAGTACCACCGGCTCCAAATGGTTGCCGTTCACCTGAGTTGCTTCCTTCTGTTCCGTTAACGAGGCTAGTCATTTGTTTTTAGCAATTTAGCAACGCCACTTGATAAACACTGTTGCGTCAAAGCTCAGTGCAGGCCAGATTAAGCCCTTATGAGGATGGCTTCAAACCACCTCCAAACCCATAGGGGGCAGTAAAACCTATGTGCTCTAGACCCCATGCCTGTGCAGGAAGCAGGAAGTGGAAAGAGACAAAGGAGACTGGAAATAAAGGACTTTCACTGGCCAAGCAAACAACTAAAGGACAAAGCAAGGCAAAGAGTTGTTCCCTCGCGTCCTTCGGCCTTGATCAGGCCATTTCAAGTTTGGCAAGAGCTGTGGTGCTAAACTCCCCAGGTTAACTTGACAAACACATATAACACAATATTTCACGTATAACATCACCATGACAACACGTCTATCCACTTCAACATTACTGCATTATGTACAGCTGACCAAGTTAGACACAAACAACACTAAAGTGTTAAAAAATGTTTAAAAAATCACAGCATTTGCACTGAGCAGCCATCTTGGATTCTGAACTTGGGGTCAGTTACTCACCAGGAAGGATGGAAAACCTTAAGGACTAGATTCGCCCTCCCCTGTTTTAGATTTAAATCCTTATTGTGATAAACAAGCCACTAGATGGCAGTCTTGAGGATGTTTGAGGTTCGGGGTTCCGATTATCTCGTTATACAGTGTTGCTTTTTACTCACAGGACTGCCTCGTGTACCTGCTGAACAGAGAGCAGCACACCGTCGGCCAGGAGACGGCGTCGGCTCGCCCCAACATCTGCCTTTCATCTCCGGACATTCTGCCCCTTCACTGCCGCATCCGCCGCGCTCCGCCTCGGCGCTCCTCCGCTTCCTCCTCCTCCTCTTCCCCCGACCAACGGCTGCTGCTGGAGCCGGTCGCTCATGGCAACGTCTCGGTCAACTTCTCTCGCATCGACCGGCCAACGCTACTGCGTCATGGGGACTTGCTCTCCTTTGGCCTGCACTACATCTTCCTGTACAAAGACCCACTCAGCGCCAAGCCCCTGCCCGCCCAGACGCTGACCAGGTTGCGCTCGCTGGCGCGGCTCTGCGACGGCGAGGCCGGAAAGGGGGAGGCGTGCCGCCTGTGCGGAGCTGTCCTCCGTGACCCGCCCGTGGCTCGCCGCGGGGCAAAGCCTCCAGCGCGGAGCGGGCCGAGGCGAAACCTGGTGCTGGAGTTTGAGCGGGCTCTTGAGGACCCGCTGGTGAACCGGGTTCTGACACTGATCGAACCGAGTGGAGATGACCACAAGCTGACTCCGGCGTACCTGCTGTGCCTCTGCATCAAGCACTCCGCCAACACATTCCCACCGGGCAGCTTTGGGAAACTGCTGCTGAAAATCGCCAAAAAGATTCAGACCATTGCATGGGTTAGTGTTGCTATTCGAAAGTTCCACATGGATGTGCATAAAGCTTTTTGGGGCGGTGATAGAGTAACAGTAAGGAGGGTTAAAGATCAGAGGGGTGTTAGTTCAACGAAAGGTATCTCTGAGGAACACCTGAGCTAGGTAGCATCCCCAACATGTACTAGTCGCTAGGCACCGCACACTGCTTTAACAGAAGGACAAATTTCAAAATGCTGAATGCAATTTAAGTTTTAAGTTTTTAATTTGTGCCATTTCCTGGCATCATCATGGCAGATTAAGGGCATGTTTCCACCAAACTCATTTTTTGCTTATTTTTGCTTTATTTACACAGTTTAACGGGGTAAAAAACTACAGTTATGTGATCAAACCACTAATCTGTGATGCTTTCCCGGCTGTTTTCTTGCACAGCTTATCTCATGCACCCAATCTCTACGTCTCGAAGACATGAGTATCTGATTCATAAGCTGCCACTAACGCCAAGATGACATTTCTCTCCGTTGTAAAGATAATCTCTTTTATGTCGGCTAAACTACCGCTCTCAAAGGCACACGTTACAGTGGTTACATGAAATAGTGGAAGTGCCTGATGGCGCTTTTTGCAACTTAACAAGTGTTGAGAGAAGCACCAAGAAAGCGCTTTGGAAGGGAGATTTTGACCGCTGTCAGTGCAAAAAAAACGTGTTTGGTGGACACAGGCCCTAATCCCTTTTCTTATGACAAAAAGTGTCGCTTCATTATACAGTCATTCTCTCGGGCTGGCATTTGCAGCGTCGCATCTTTTTAACAGCGATGACATTTCATTTTCAGTTCTTGACAAAGCAAAGGTACGGAGAGGCTTTTCTCAGACGGCCGCATCGTGTAATTAAAATATTCCAATCACGAAGTGTAAAAGCGCTCGCTTTAAGGGGGCAGGCGGAAGCTCCTCGGTGAAGGTCAAAAATGTGACTTGTGCAGTCTCTCCTCTTTGCTTGTCATGGTGTTAACATTTACCTTGGCGCAGGGAGGAGGGAGCGCCGTGTAATTTGGGATTCCCCCCAAACTGGCCCGGCACATATGAAAATGAGTGGAGGCGTTTAATGAGCGGTTCCAGAACCGTTCCCTTAACTGATTAATTATTAAAATGCAATTACAGAAGGTCAGCGCTGCTCAGCCCCGATATTAACTGAGAGAGAAAGACAAAAAAGGGTGAGAGAGAGAGAAATGAAATGAGGAGGGAATGCAGTCAGTGGAATGCAGCCTACATAAAGCTATTCAAATTTTGATGACACTAATTGCTGTGTGTGTGTGTGTGTGTGGGTTACAGGAGAAGACAAAAGAACTGGCACAGAAGCAAGCTCAGCAGTGAGTATCACATTCCACCTTGTAGCAGTGTATGCACACACACCCACACACAGACACACACACACATGTGAGCGTGTGTATCCACATGCAACCTTTTAAGGTCAAACATATCTATTATCTCATTTAATAACCGTACATTGGATTTCACTACATTTCAATGCTTTTCACACCTTCGTAATAACACACAAAGCCGCATGTACGTGCCTCTGTGTTACACAGTCAAGACCCAGCCTCCCTGTCCCTGCTCAGCATCTCTGACCTCATACCGGATCTCCAGTTCATTTTCTTCTGGATGTCGAACGCTATCGAGATCCTGTACTTCATCCAACAGAATTCACCCTCGTACATGGAGAGCATTGAGCTAATGGACAATAAAGGTATCAATCGCAGCCTTCCAATACCTTTCAGAACAGATTTTAGATCAGCAACCGTGGACACCTTCAGCTAGAGGTTGACCGATTTGGGTTTCTCTATAGCCGATGCTGATATTTAGAAGTTTGGGTCAGCCGATGGCCATATGCTGCCGATATTTTTTGTGTCACGTCAGGGTAATGGTAACAGCACAGATGCTTTGTACTGATCGAAAGCTTTCTTTCTGTGCAACAGTTCAGTCGAAAACCTTTACAATTCTACCAATCTCTGACTTCGCTAAAGTAGCCGCGATTCAGTTGCAAAACAAAACGTGATAACAACCCTGAAGAGGGGGCAGGCAGTCTAAGTGTGGCAGCTAGGGGGAGACTAGTCGCTCGCAGCTTACGAGAATTTTCACAGGCTTCAGGAATTCTAGCAGATTGAAGGCTTGCTATTTTTACGCCAGTTCACGACGCTTTAATACGTGATTCACCTTTTCTTCACTAAATCGAAGCAAGTTAACAGCAAAGATCAGAAAGTAACCCTTAAGGTTTTCTGCCAGGATTGTAGTTTCTTCTGAAAGTTCTCGTTGGGGTCCTTCACTCACACGTCCTTCACTCCACAGTGACAATAACACTGGGCGGCCCACAGACGTGCCGGTCTTTAAATTGACGTATTACACTCGAATGTCGGCCGATATATTTAAAAATGCCAAATATCTGCCCAAAATATCGGTCAATATCGAGCCACGTCGTCTCGTCTCTCTATGTATCTGTACAGTATATAGCAGAGATGACAATAAAGTTGACTTTGACTTAGATTTTCTACTGTGGTCTCCCCCACCTTAGTTACCCCTCCTCTTCCCTAGTGGTTATACACCTTTTGTTATAATATAAATCTATCTTTGCCAGAGTTTTGGGTGTGATGTAATGATATTAATCTCCCCTCTAGCTGGATCTAAAGAATCTCTCCTCTCAGCTACAATATCAGCCAATGAGGAAGCGATGACCATTTTGGAGGAGGTGATCATGTACACCTTTCAGCAGTGTGTCTATTACATCACTAAGGTAAAGTAAGACATTAATTTTGCGCAGAGTTGGACAGTAACGAAATCATGTACTTGAGTACTGTACTTCAGTAGAGTTTTTTTGCTCTCTACTGAAACTGTGCTTCACTTAAGTATTATTTTTTGGGAAACATTACACTTTATTACATTTCTATCAAGGTTCTCGTTACTCGTTACTTTCATATCTGTGGATAAAGTGGATGTTATTCCCCCTTTTCTAAAAGATGATTGGTTGTTTGGCAGGTGACAGTCTATCAGTAATCAGTAGGGTTACATCACACCTGTAGACTGGAACTATAAAACCAGGCTCAGACAGTTCTGCTGTTGTCTGTCTTGATTAGAACATTGTTGCTGTTGGAAAGTCATGAAGCTAGAGGTGTAGAGCTGGGTTTTAAGCAGGTTGGAATGTTAATTTGAAGCTGTGAGCTGCATTTACAGCTATTACACTGTCCTCCTGATTAACGTACACATATATGTGTGCACACGCTGCCAGAGCTGTGTTAGAACACTACCATGCTGTTTTGTGGGGATGTGTATCTTACAATTAATTTAAAACATAAAGTAATTACTGGTTTTCTTTGTCGGTTCGGGTCGTGAAGATTTTTTCAAAGCGCTGGATTCTGTGGATACATGTAAACAAGTAAAATGCAGTTTTCTTAAAATAGATTCCATAGCAGATAGTCACTGAATAAATCCAAATCATGGAATAAAAGGATATTGATACCACATCGTAGTAGTGCTCTTACTATCAGAGCATCAAGTAACAATGGATGTATATCTATGATTCTCGTTTTTTCCCTCAGTCCCTGTATGTGGTCCTGCCAGCACTGCTGGACTGCAACCCGTTTGGAGGCGACGCGTCATCCGAGGCGTGTCGGCGGGCGGCCGGGTCATGCGTGTGCGGCGTGTGCGCCATGCCCGAGGCGGTCAGGAGGGTGGTGAGCGTGTTCCAGACCACGGCGGACCTCCTGCAGCAGTACCAGGTCCACGCCGAGATCCAGAGTCAGATGTTTGCCTACCTCTTCTTCTTCACCAACGCCACCCTCTTCAACCTGCTGATAGACAAAGGTAGACTTGCGCTGTAGTTCTATAAGATTTGGGGTTGGAATCCCAGGAGAGCTCCAATGTCCCTGTAATTAGGAAACGGAAGTCGCTCTAGATCAGGCATGGGGGTGGTTTCTGGTTTCAAGGTGTGCTACAGTTTTCAGCCATGTTTGATCTGCGATTGGAAAGCTACAAAGACATGATCAAATAAAGTCGCCAACTTCAACCACACTGCAGCCAATGAGAGCTCAGGACACAATTTGAGTTCAAGTTCCAGACCAGTAAAGGTACCACTGAGGTGCTCATGAGCAAAGTACCGTCCCCAAGCACGGCTGCATGTCAGCTGCCCCCTGCTCCTTCACAGATGGGTCAAATGCAGAGGTCACATTTCATTGTGGTGCTGCGTTCACAATGACAAGTAATCACTTACTTTAATTAACGTTCATATATATTATGTTTGTGCTGCCAGCATTTTTTAAAAACAAAGCTCTAAACCCCAAGCATAAAGATATCTAGAAATGATTTTGCAGTTTGAGTTTATAAAAGGTAAAAATTCTGCTTCTCAGCCTTTTCCTAACCTTGTGGATGACATAAAGTGTCCTTAACGCCTGATTGGAGTCTCTCTCGCCCTCTCTCTCAAATTCTTGCAGTGTCTGTGCTGTCATACATCTTCATTAAGCATCTAGACAGTGGCTGCCTCCATGGCAACCGTGAGAAGGAGAGAGAGACAGAGAGAAGAATCAGAATGGGAGAAGGATGAGACGCATGAGTGTGTTTTAGTCTGCCATCTAGTGTCTCATCCCACGACACACACTAGAGGGATTTAAAGGGATGCCTTCTGCCCTCTGATTGGCAGTTACATTGCAGATTATATATATATATTTTTTTACTAAAATATATTTTTTACTAAATACATTACACATATAAAGCAAAAATTAAAATGATAAAATTTCATTCCTCTCGAGTGATTTAATGTGGACTCTTGTCCTAATTTAAACGGAGTTTTGTGGAATTACATCACCCATTTCCTTTTTTAAAGGGACCAGCTGGAAGTGTGTTTTTGTGTGTGTGTCTGTGTGTGTGAGCGAGGGCATTGTCGGGCTGTGATTATTTCCAGACGCCCATAATCCTCTTTGTGTGTCATAACAGACAGAGAGGATCAGCGCTTCCACACACACACACACACACACACACAGTGATATACACAAACCAGCATGTGTCCCAAAACCCAGTATACAGCTTTTATATCCTTACTGTGTGTATACATCTTTGTATGTGTGCATGGAACATGGTGTGTGTGTGTGTGTGTGTGTGTGTATTTATCCATTTTTTATTGCCTTGTGTTAGTATCATTTACATCTTATCATTATGGTAGTCAATGGAAGAACTTGTAGTAATACAGGTGTGTGTGTGCGTGTGTGTCTCAGGTCCAGCTAGAGGCTGGTTTCAACGTTCCCGGGCTCTCCAGATCCAAGCCTGTCTTCGGATGTTGCTGGACTGGGCCAACGGAGCGGCTCGGTCCCGACTGGCCCAAAAGTTTTTGTCCAAGCTGTGCAGCGCCGTCACTATCCTTGCTACGCCCACGCTGCAGCTCTCCCAGGTGTGTGTGTGTGTGTTGGTGTTGGTGTTGATTTTCGCCTCTGGACCATGAGGTTGTGGGTTCCAATTCTACCTCCATCACTAACTCCACTGGGTCCCTGAGCAAGGGGGTCCCTTAACCCCAAGTTTCCCCAGGGAGACTGTCCATAAAATTAGTGCGGAACTAGAGATTTGATTTACTGGTCAAGAGCTCTGTCCCTACCCGTCTTGGCCCACAATTTGACAAGAAAAAGCATCATGGTGTTGGTTTGGAAACTGGAGGCTTTTATAGAAGTGATGGTGCAAAATCCGTAAAGCCTAAATTGGTACAACAGACCAAACCCCCAAAACGACCAAAACACAACACAAAATAGGTGCTGTCCATAGTATTTTGACTCATGTTGTGTGTATGTGGTATATGAGTGTACAGATGACCTGGAAAGCCCTTTGTGCGGAACATTCCTCTCTGAAACCCGTCCAGCTCCACCGAATCCTCACTCAGTACCAGCTGACTACTGATCTGGGTCCACTTCCAATCTGGCAACCGAGCAGCGAGGACGAAGCATACATCTACAGAACAGGTGTGTGTGCTCTTTAGTGTGTTTGTTAAGATATGATTTTGTCCCCAAAAAGTGAAATTAATGCTGGTTCTGATAGAAATGTGTCAGGACTCACATATTTTGGAACATATTTTTGGAATTTTGGAACTGGTGCCACATTCTTCACTTAAAATGGTTCTGGAGCTGTTCCGTTTACACATGGCGTAATGTTTGAAATTAGCCTATAACAGTGTGGCTGATGCTGTGTGTGTGTGTGCTACAGTGGACCTTCTAGAGAGCTTTGAGAACCATCCTCCCATCGTGCTGCCCAGCGCTGGCTTTAAGGTGGACCTGGACAGCGAGTGTGTGGAGGACAGCATCTACCGACAGCTCCTGTACATCCGCCACTTCCTGTGGGGCCTGCGTAGCAAGACGCATCCCACTAATGGCAACGCAGATCGACAGGAAGTACAGGTGTGTTTTTCTCTGGGTGCTCGAGTTTCCTCTCAGCGTCCAATAGCGTGCATTGTGGGTTGATAGGTTACTCTAAATTGGCTCCTTAGGTGTGAATGTGAGGGTCCGCAGGGTTGGTCTCCGCCTCACACCTGTAGTCCGGGGATACACTGCGTTTCCCGCCACCCTGATAGGGATTAAGCAGTTCTGATAATGACGAATGAACGAATCCTGCAATTCCGACATTCGGGCACAATTTATTTGTTTCCAGTTGTCGTCAAACGCAGCATTATTAGCATTTTCCGCAGTCTCTACTCATTTCATGGTTCGGCTCCAGGGAAATTTGTAAAGCTGTGAATGCAGCTGGGCTCGTTAGCGCTCACTGGGCTTAATACTGCCATGTGGTGCAGTGCGTACTGAAAAATATGCTGATTATCAACAGACCAGAACGAATGACGCGGAAGACGAAAATCTGAGCTGGCATTAGTCAAGTTTTATCACTTAGCATAACTCAGTTTTGGTACATTTAGGTTAGGTGTTGTATGTTGCGTTGTTGTTGTTCAGCAAGCTCTGTTTGAAATAGATTTGGGTGCATGAAATCTTCTCCAGCTGCTCCAGATACACCACCATTTGTAGCAAGTTCATGACAGTGTATGCCCCGCCCTTTCCTTTATTTTGATTGGCTAGCAAGAGACAGGTGACATCAATAAGCGCAGCGCTGTTCTAAAAGTTGAACGGATTTCAACTTGAGGTGCTGATCTCGTTCAGGTTGGTATACATTGATAAGTGGAGTGAATAATATTGATTATCTGGTAACCATGGCACCTGGCAGGAAACAAAGTCTGTCCTTGAAGCTGATGTGGTCGAAACATAAGAACATGGGCGTAAGGATTTGAGTCAAAGACTAGAAGACTGGGTCGGAGAATCGCCAGCACTGCAGCAGCTCTTCTTATTGAACATAGCAGTGGTCGAGAGCTACCAAAAAATGCTCCAAAGAAGGAAAACTGGTAAAACCTGGGCTTGTGTGTTGTCCATTCCAATAAAACCCTGGGCAGCAGTGCTTGGGGATAGTTCCTCACTCATGAGTACCTCAGTGGCACCTTTAATGATCCGGGAGTTGAACCGGCGACCCTCCGATCACGGGGGTAACTCCATAACCGTTGTGCCACCAACCCATGTAGACCTACTCAGTTTTAGGTCATAATGTTACGTATATTTATTGCATCAGGTTAAAGTTCTCTTCTTCTAACAGAGCTAGGGTTGGATACTGAGGTCGGTACTTTTAAAGGTACCGACCGAAGGTGGTTAGTTGCCAAATCAAACGGTGCCAAATTTTGGTACACTCACAGCGCCTTGAAGCTGAGAGGGACACACAGAACAGTTATCTCAGCGTTTCAATGCAGCTTACATTTACAGCAGCAATAGGATAGAAATAGATATTTACTGCGGTTAAATTTCCATTTGCTATTTAAGCTATAGTGTTAGTTTTGTTTACCATGACAACGGTTGCCAGAGGCAAACTGGAAATCTGAAAACATGGCGACAACCGAAATCGTTAGACTGTGTGACTGCACTTTACTGAAATCGGCGTGATCTGCAACATTTACCACGCAAAATGTAGAACTGGGGCTAGCAAAACGTCCAACTTGAGGACACACCTTGTTAAACGTGAATTGTATTTACGGGCGGATGTGTGTGCGGTGTTTGATAACTGGAGCGCCACAGTTAGGACCCGTGTCCACCAAACGCGGTTTTTGCGCTGGCTTTTCCAGACTGCTACTGACTGGAGTCGACAAGCGAGGCAAGCCTTGTTGGTAGACATAAGAGTCGCACTTAATCTGATTAAGAGCTTACCTTCGTAATTAAGCACCTCTTCGGCGGTGGGATTAAGGGGCAGCGTGTTGCATTTTAATCCCTCGCACAAGAACACAGCCCGTTTTCTGCTACAATGTGGAAGTGTTAACAGGTTTTTCCAGTGCTTGTTCATATCTGTTGGAATACAGTATATAACATTTTTTGGTTGTAGCATCGACATCGTAGTTACTGTAGAAATGTTAAGCAGGTCTTTGTTATGTAATAGATCCCGAAAGTGTCATTTTTGGTACAGGTCGACCTCTCAAAATGCATTTTTCTTATATTTTAGCTTGTCCAAAACCGAGGGTATGCAACAAATAAAAGACAGCGACGGGACAGCTGGTGGCTCGCCCCGTGATCAGAAGGTCGCAGGTTTGAATCCAGGGCTGGTAAAGTTACCACTGAGGTACTCATGAGCAAGGTACCGTCCCTGGGCGCTTGTTAGCTGTCCACTGCTCCTTCACGGATGGGTCAAATGCAGGGTTAGGTCACATTTCGTTGTGGTTTGTTCACAATGACAATTAATCACTCACTCTCAACGCATGGAAGTTTAACTCCCCCATCTATATGTTTGTGCAGCAGGTGGCAGGACTGAATCCTGTCCTTGTTTCTGTCTTGAGTGAGGGTCGAGCGATTATTAAGCGTTTTTATGATTTTCGGTATGGGTGTTTCATTTTGACCATTCACCGATATCCACTGCCGCCTCTTCTCTCTGTGCCATTGGCCCTCTTAAAGTGAGTGATTATTTGATGTTGTGAACACACCACAACACAACACACAGTGCACCACAACCAACCGTGACCTCTGCATTTGACCGCTCCATGAAGGAGCGGTGGGCAGCTGAAATAGGGAGCGCCTGGGGAGCAGTACCTTGCTCGTGAGAACCTCAGTGGTAACTTTAACAGAGCGACCTTGTGATCACGGGGTGAACACTCTACCGTTACGCCACCAACTGCATATGATATGTCACACGAGCTCTAGGTTAAGTGGAGAGCACGCTTTGCTTTCTTCACCTTAATTTGGAATACTAAAACATTCAAATTTAAGTTTCACAGTTTTATAATGTCACTAAAATGTTTATTTAATATTATTGAAAAAATAATAATATTGTAAAACATTTTGGTATATATAAACAATGTGGTTTGAATAACGGTTTGTGTTGGTAAAATTAATTTTTTTGACCATATCTTTGTTGTTTGCTTAGCAGTTCCACATATTGGTTATTGGTGAAAAGGCACCGATCCAGTATGTGGATCCAAATTTACAATATTGATATCCGACATCAAAAAGAGGTATCGTGGCATGTCAAGGTTCAACATGGGTTCAGTTCAAACCCAGTCTTTTGAGTCACGCTGTGGTTCTTTGGTGTCATATTGGCGTGGTAGTGGTGGTCTAGTGCTAAAATGCTTGCCTATGGAACAAGAAGTCATGGGATCAAATCCTACCTCCAGTTCCACAAACACTGGACCCTTAGTCCTCCTGGAGGAACTTGGGGTTGTCTCTGTGATTAGGACAAATCATTGTACAGTCCCTCGCAAAATGTTACCAGTTCTCATTGGCATTGACCACTTGGATGTAGGAAGAACCGGTTTGAAAATTTGATATTACATTGTCAATTTTTTTTATTATTATCTCCCAGCACGACCCCCCTCAGCCCAACCTCAGCCCGCGTCCCGCTCCTCCTGTCCAGCGCGGCGAGGGGGAGGGCGAGGTCCGAGCCCCTTCGTCAGCCCCGGCAGGACGAGGCGAGGGTTCGGGGTCGGAGGACAGGCCGAGAGAGAGGCTGTACAGGAACGGGCTCCACGGTCGCCATGCCAACCAGGTGGACTCGTCATGCCTGCTGACCCCCCCCAACACGCCCCTGTGCCCGGACCTGGTCCACCCCCACGCCCACTCCCAACCCCACCCCAACGGCTGCCTGCGCTCCACTCCAGAACACAACAAGATCAACGGCCTCATCGCCAGTGGCATCGAAGGTTGGTTCAAGGTCCAAGTACACACACTTGCAGTGTTCTTCAAGGTATACAGCTAGTAGTTACATAATATCTTTTAAGATAATTTTAATATTCAAGTTTATAGGAAAAAGACTCAAAGGGTACTCAAAGTTTTCCACACTTACACTTAGAAGTACTTTTTATTCCATTACTTGTACTTTTTAAACTTCAGCCAGTTTAGTCTCAAGAAGTGTTGACAGTTTCCTCAGTAAAAGGAACTTCAAATCCATACTTTTTGGGTAAGGAGTACCTTTTATACAAAGCCGACTTTGGTACCAGTCCCTTGGTGCCGGTCCCCAGCGCCTAACTCTGATGCTGTCCGTTCCTTTTTTGTAGTGGACCTGGACAAAGGACCGTATGGCCTGGGAATGGGACTCATCGACGGACTCGTGAGTCTTGGTTTTTGTTGGACAGTAACTTATATAATAAGTTACTGTAGAGACTGTAATAATAATAATAATAATAATAATAATGTACAGAATATATTTTGGTTTGATTGAAATCAGTCTCAGATGTAATATCTATTTCATTAATTATACATTAGTTTGACATGCTCTGAAATGGTACCAGTTGTCTTTAAATGGTACCATTAGAGTCCGTGCTGTACCATTTGAGAGCTTGATGAAACACAGTTGAAATAATCTAAACCGATTTTCAATAATATGTGTAAAGGTACCAGTTTTCCCTGCAACGGTACCTTTAGAAGAGATAACTGGTACCGTTAGAGAGCATTTATAAATAAAGAATAGAGATGTAAACATATTTTGAACAAGTTCTTTAGTGGTACCTGTCTTTAAATGGTGCCATTAGAGTACAACAGGTATCATTAGAGATCTTGTTGAAATGGAGTTTAAATCTAAACCTCTTCTTAATGATCTGTCTAATGGTACCGGTTTTCCTTAAACAGTACCTTTAAAAGGGATAACTGGTACCATTAGAGAGTATTTATAGAGTTTAAATGTACACATATTTTTAACAAGTTCTCTAGTGGTACCTGTTGTGTGTAAATAGTACCACTAGAGGGCAACCGGTACCAATAGCGAGCTTGTTGAAATAGGGTTTAAATCTAAACTTATTTTCAGTTTATCTGTCTAATGGTACCAGTTTTCCTCTAATGGTACCTTTAGAGGGGATAACTGGTACCATTAGAGAACTAGAGAACAGAAGTTAAATGTAAACATATTTTCAACTCGTCCTCAAATGGTGCCTTTATAAAGCTTGCTGAAATTTCACCTCTATTTCTTCAAGCTCTCACATGGTACCAATAGTTCTCATATCTTTCTACAAACTTCACTGTTGTTCCAAAATCCTTATTATAGCACACGCCACTGAACTCGCCCGGAATCTACATCCGCACACTGATTCCCGACGGTCCGGCTGCCTCGGACGGCCGGCTGCAAATTGGGGACAGAATCCTGGCTGTGAATGGGACCAGCCTCATCGGGGCCGATTATCAGAGGTTGGAGAAAGTTCTGCTGGAATGTGTTTTGGTTTGGATGAAATCTCTATCCGTTGTTCATTGGTTGTATATATATTTGTACAAGAAGGCAGTTGGCAGCATAACAGTTATCGTTATAAGGTATCATTCCCAAGCACTGTTCCCCGGGTGCTACCTCTGTCAGCTTGACCACTGCTCCTTCACGGGTCAGATGCAGAGCTCACATAGTGTGTATATATATATATGGAGAACATTGCTCACTACTACTTTTCTTGTAGAGGTGTGAACCTTCACTGGTCTCACGATTCGATTACGATTATCAGGTCAATGATTCGACTGGATACGATATCTCTATGTTTCGCGATGCATCCCATCAAATCTTTCTACATTACTCCATAGTTGCTACCAGAATGTTCTTTTAAACTAGAAATTTTATACCGTAGCCAGATAATCACCAAGCAACATTGTTGGCTACTAACATATCAACGCACAAGAATTCCAGTTATCTCGGTTTCTTTTATTTGCAGATACAAAGCGTCCTTTAGTTCCATTTATGATAAAACTCCATCATACATCCAAACCGTGCAGTGTCGGATACCAGTGACCTTAAAACGTTGCAGAAACTCTTGTACAAAAATGCGGTCAACGAAAAATGTGCTCTCCACGTTTGGCTCTTTCTTCATACACAGGTGGTTTCTTTCACAAATTAATGCCAACACCCACACACTCACATGACTTTCACACCACAGGTAAACACCAAAATAAATGCCTGAGTGCAACATCCGTTACAAACATTATGATATAATCCGGAGCTTTTCAACTGCCTCTGTCCCAGGGACCACCACTCAGACTCAGCGTTCTGCGTGTGGCGGATGGGAGTATTTTTTTATATTACTTTTTAGATATTTGCATAAAACTCATTATTCATAAAGATGTCCAAATCGGCTAGACATTTTCAGAAAAATCAATAAAATGAATTTTTTTAAAAAGTGATTTCAGCAGTGATACTGGATTGCATGTCATTGATGACCCGCAATGCTGCTGTGGACCACCGGGGCAGCGGACCGCCGGTCCCTCTATACTTAAGCAGCATTCATTAGCAACCAGGGCAGTTGGGGCAGTTTGGGGCGTAACGGTTAGGGAGTTGACCCCATAATCAAAAGATCGGTAATCAGCAAACATCTATAAACAGCCTGAATCATTTTCACTTTTCCTGCTTCCCTTGCTCTTGGCCATGTAGTTATGTCTTCGTTCTCTTGTTCTTCTGTCTGTCACCTCTCGCTATTTTCCTCCTCAGCGCCGTGGATCTGATCCGGCTGGGAGGAGGGAGGCTCCGCTTTCTCGTCGCTAAATCGGACCCCGAAGTCTCGGAGAAGATCAGCGCTTCTTCATGCTAATGTCGAGTTTTAGGTGGGAAAAATCAAAAGCACAGCAGGAAACTCAGTGAAAACACACACACCTCAAGCTCCTGTTGCACTCCGTGGAGAGTTTGAGCACAGTCAAGAAGAAATCGATCGAACTTTCCTTCTCCGTTACATCAACTTCCTTTTCCAGCAGCACAAAAAAGAGATTTAAAATATGCTTAACTTTGATCAGCTTTTTGATGAAGTTACGATGGTTTGGCGCTACAAGAAAAGTAGCTAAAAACGGTTTCGAAGGATTGTATTTGCTTTCTCCCAACAATACGCTTCATAACGATTAACAATACGAACTAAATTAAAGTGTATTCTGCTAATAACAAGTGTCTTCAACAGCCATGTTGAAAAAGAATGTAAAGTTTACAAACATCTAGCATATCCCAGCTAACAATTTGGCATCACTATGACAAGGCCTTAACATGGTAATTAAAAAAGGTTTAAAATTAAAGTCGTATCAATGTTATTTTTACACCTTAACTTATGATGAATAACTTTTTCTGTGTAACTAAGGGTTAACCCTAACCCCTAACTCTAGCCCTAACTGAAACAAAACGTTGACTTGCTAAAAACTTGCTAAAGACGAAATCTGTATTTGCTTTCGTTGACGTGATGAGAATATTCAACTTTGTTGAGTTTACAGTTGTATGAACTTAAACAGCAGTGAATAAAAGCTTTTCATCGACTAAAACTATGAAGGATAGAGACGACCAAACTACAACTAACAGGTCTAAGTGTAGTTTTCTGCCTAAAGACTTAGTCTAAAGTAGCTGACAAATTTTTGATTTTACTGAGCACATGAAAACCACATCGGGCCTCATTTACAAACTCCAGAAATTTGCAGTCTTCTGCTATTCAAGTTTTCTTATTTGAGATTTGCACAAATTTTACTGCAAACCTGTTTGTTTAAAACATCAGCTTATTAGGTTTTGTTAACTTTCTTAAGAACAAATGTAAGAAAAATTGTTAAGAAAATATTGTTGAATGAGGCTCAAGTTAAATGATTTAAAAGCCCGTATGCTGGAGGTCCTGCCTGTAACGTTTATAGTTCCCAAAACTTTTCTGCACAAAAGTTGGACCAAAACTGTAAAATGTTGTAGCGATTGCTGTAGCTAGCTGGGATATGATGTTAAAAAATGTTACAATTCTTATGCTTATGAAATTTTGTATCGCTTCTGTTCGATGAAGTTAAACGAAATGCAAAATGAATGTAAAAACATGACAATAACCTGCATTTTATGTCATTTTGAAGCCGACGATTTCAGCCTTACCTCCATCTCTTTTTATCTCTGTTTTCCATCAAAGTCTTCCCTCCATTCCACATCGTAGCAGTAACGTTCATATCATAAACATATTTATATTCTTTTTAAAATCTTTTATTTTTTAACGGTCGTTTTCAGGAATTCGGTGCTGTCTCTAGAATAGTTTTGTCATATTTTCCAGCACTAAAATGCATGTTATAATGTGTATATGTAAATTTTATACATATTATAACATGTTAATGTTTATGTACGTATAATAAAAGGGGCTTTAATTTCGTCGATACATTCTCATCCTCATCAAATCGTGTGCGTATCAATACGTCTTTATTTATTACTAAAAATAGACTTGCACAAGTTTTACGATATGCAAAAGTAAACGTCATAGCTACTGTTTCCCATTAATTCATGTTTGTACTTGTACTGGAATATTTCATAATGACATTCCTCAATTGACCTTGTATTTGAAAGATTTATATGTCGATGTACATTGGAATTAAACTGAATACTGGGAAAGATATAGATGTGGTCAGTGTTTAACATGAAACAACATCAACAGCAGCAACAAAATCAAACAGTTTGAAATAAAATCTTGCAGATGTATTTAAGTCGCTCACCAACAGAGGGCGCTGTGGATCTTCAAGTGCAGAAGGTAAGAACATTATATTTTTTATTTTTATTTTTCACATGGATGTCATGAATGTTGTTGAGTTTGGAACAATGTGTTTAAATACGTCTTGTTAGTTTGAAATCATTTAAGTGTTTAAATTAACCCTATTTTTAACTTCACCCTCCCCAAAAATGTCAGGTGGCACAAATATTTGTAAAAGTATGTATATATTTTTCTTTGTGTTTATTCTTAGAGAATTTTTAGAGTGTCCAAACTTCCTAACACATTATTATTTTATGGTTGTGTTTTGTACATATAATAAGTTAAGATTATTGCATTCTTGTGACCAGTTATTTAGTATTTTTAGCTCCCAATTTTACATTAAAAGGCAGAAAAATAATGATAAAAATGTACAAATGAATGCATTCAGTACAACAGCTATTCACATCATAGTTATCAACTATTTGTTTACTATGAACTACTATTTCTATTTTTTAAATGAACCTTGACCTATAAAATTATAAAAAGAATTATTGTCTAACACTGGCCAAAAAGAATGAAGATTTTTATGACATTTTCAAGTTCCAGTCAATTCATAGCAACAATCTTAAGTATCTACAGACAAATGTCAAAAGGGTGAAGAAGGATTTTTCTACAGCTGTAGGATCTGCAGGGTTCATCTTGAATGTAGGTGAGATGTTTGGGTTTAGAACAGCATACAACACAAGAAAATGGTTAACCCTTTAAATACCTGTGTCTGGAAAGCTACAGTGAAATCAGAAGTACCCTTTTAATAGTTATTTAAGATCATTTTTAGTCAAAGTTAAACCAGTTTACAATCTGATAAAAATAACTTTTTATTCGTCATTAAAACACAAATCCTACTTCTAAACAGAAATAATTTTCTTTTAACAAAAGCCTATGTGTGTGAACATTGAGTAAATAAAACCTTTGCTGATAAAAGTTATAATCCTTTTTTTGTTTTGTTTTTAAGTACAGTTATGGCAGTTGGTAGTGTAACGGTAGGGAGTTGGCCCCATGTGTCGCTGGTTCGAGTCCTGGCAACGCAGAGCGACAGGAAGTTCAGGTTTGTTTCCTCTACCGTACACAAACTCATGTATAACACTACTTCAGACTTCATAAATATACTGTCCATTAGTGACGAACTTGGAGCAGTTGGTGGTTTGATAGTTAGGGAGTTGGCCCCGTGTTCACCGGGTTCAAGTCCTGGACTGATAAAGGTACCATTGAGGTACTAGTGAGCAAAGTACAGTCACCAATCACTGCTCCTGCCCACTGCTCCTTCACGGATGCAGAGGTGGCATTCGGTTCTGGGGCAGTTGGTGGCGTAACGGTAGGGTGTTCGCCCTGTGATCAGAAGGTTGCAGATTTGAATCCAGGGCCGGTAAAGTTACCACTGAGGTACTCATGAGCAAGGTACCGTCCCCAAGCACTGCTCCCCAGGCGCTTGTTAGCTGCCCACTGCTCCTTCACGGATGGGTCAAATGCAGAGGTCACATTTGGTTGTGGTGCACTGTGTGCTGTGTTCACTTAAAAATTCCCTGTCTTTTACTGCAAAATGTCCAACAGGGGGCAGAATTGCACTGAAAATGTCCAAAAGTGTGTTTTCTGCAACGTCTTCAACTGTGCACGTGAATATTGATCTTACAAGCTGTTTGGTTTGTAGCACACTAGGCTGTATTGTTTAAACCGTGGTCTCTTTGAGGCTTTCTCCACTTTGTACTTGGAGCATGTAGTTGTAATGTGTTTACAGAGACCTTGATATACAGTATATAAGATCTGTGTAAATAGTTTTGGTGAAGAATTACTTATGTAATATTTACTACCCATTTTACATTAATACAAAAGATCAAAGGGCCACTGATAATTTTGGGTTAATATTGATCCCAATTTTTACCTCCAAGTGTAACATATTTATGAATTTCAGGCTTTCTACACTTTCAAGTAGTTATATTAATCTACGCTTTAAAAAATGTTTGTGGTGTGAAGTTGGCGTGTGATTACGGTAAGGAGATGTTAATATAAATTGTATTAACAGAAATGGGCGTTGATAGTTATGTATCATAACTGCTATCAAGTCAGTCGTTCTTTAATCTTTGTATTTATTGTAGATAGAGACGAAGATTAGTTATCATTAGTATATTAATAAATATCTTTATCCTAACTCTAACAATAAATATTTATCGTATCCGCTGTCTATGATATTCTGTATTCTGTAACATTATTCATATAGTTACTACATGTATTTACATTTTATTTATAATTTAAAAAATACCTGCACTAGTTTTACGATATTGAACAAACACATAGCTACGTTTTCCTGTTATTGCAGGTTTATTGTGTAATTATTTTTGTCATTAATCCATTGTGTATTGTTACAAAGATTAGGATTAGGTTTAGTATAATAAACAGTAAGGGCCAGACTATGATTAAGCCTAAACCTAGACTAGCTTTGAGTTTCAGTGGTGAATCTCCATTGGTACTGCAGTTTAGTTTAAGACCAGGCTTAATCCATGTTTAGTAATCCAGCCCTAAATATCCTAAACCTAACCCTAGCAATAAATACGTATTGTAGCTACTATCAAGTCAGTCGTTCTTCGATGTTTGTATTTATTGTATATTGAGATAAAGATTGGATTATAAATATCATAATCCTAATCCTAAACCACAATATTTAACAATGCAAAATCACACAATCCTTAAAAATCAACAACAGTCACACAAAATTTTAAACGACTAGAACAAGAAAAACAAAGTATGTTATTGTTTTAACTAAAACTACATTTTTGGTTTTTTGATACATATTTCGTTTTTGTCATCGCAGTTGTGGGACCTGCCTAAAAAATTGCACTGCTGTTTGGTAAACATCTGCAGTGAGATTTTAAGCCAATCAGCTGCCGGAACGTGCGCCGAAAACCCTCGTTCTTGGCACGCGACTGAATTGCGACGGACTCCCATCCCCTCCCGGCCCCTCCACCACCCCCCATCTCCGTTTTGCAAAAATGGCTACTTTTTCCTAGCCGTGGCCGGCGTCTGACAGGTGTAAGATTAACTTTGTTAGGCGGCCGAGTCGTCCGTGCGCGACAAATTAAATTAATGGAACAAATTTCCCCCGTAATTAAGATAAAAATTCGTGTCAGCTATAACCTTGCCGCGCGCTAATTATGTACAAATGATTTATCATCTGTTTCGGCCCGGAATATTAATCTTCACCTCTTTCTCCGAGCCGCGCGCTAGTGTTAAGAGATGAGGCTTGATTAACACTGACAGTTCTGCTAGAGAGAAGGCCGAGCCGAGAGGATTTGCCTCCTCGATTCCAGCTTTCTCTCTCTCTCGCACGCGCTCCCTCACTCAATTAGTGGCCTAGCACTTGTGCAGGCAAGCAGAACCCTTACACTGCGACTAAAGACCAGATAGCTTTCACACACACACACACACACTCACACACACAGTCATACACACTGATGAAGCCGAGGTACAAATCGTTGCTGTTGTTGGAAGCAGGGTTTTCCACAATCACAGTCATGTACAAGTGGGTTCAGAACCTCAAATCCCTGGGTTTCCTCCCAACAGCCTCAAGTGAAGGGCCAAAAATTCATTTTAGCAGCAAATGTGGCTAGCTAACAGTGAAACCAAAATTTCTTGATTTGTCGCATGCCTAGTTATACAGTTACGAAAAATAGTGAAACGTAGTATATCATTCCAAAAAAACGAGAAATGAGAAATTGCATAGAAGAAGAAAATATAGACTCTCCTATATTATATTAAATTGACGGAAGTGACGTCTTGTAGGCTAGTATTCTGCTTATTGCGCCACAGCACGCTCTTGGCAGCTGTGAGATGGAGTCGGAGGATCTTGGCCAAGAAGAAAGCGGAAATTTGTGCTGTTAAACAGTTTTGTTTTATTACTTACTGGTGTATTAAAACAGTAGCTTGACTGTAGCTTTGCTATCATAAGTAGCTTGTAGCTTAAAATTGTCCCGTTTGAAAAGTAGCTTCACCACCACTTACAAAAAGTTTGTTTGCCGGAATATACTGCCACAAGTTTGCCGTTGTCAGTCACTGGTATCAAACTTGCAGTATTTGCCAGTGATTTGCCAAAACTATTAACCAGTAATGACAAATTTGTGGTGAACTTTTGGTGACAAATTTGCCTGGTGCATAAGTTTTCCACAAAGTTTGCTGTTAGTCCATCGCAAGCTTGCCACAAACCTAATTTGCATGTGAAAATATGACCTTGCTGCACATTTGCGGCAACATTGTCAAAGGTTAATGGCAACTGTTTTCAGAAGCTACAGTAAGAACAGCTGTAAGGACTAACGAGTCACTTTCTTTACAGCAGCCCCAGTTGATTTTCGTGTCACTAAATAACACTTTGGCAAAAATGGAAACAAGAATCTGTGGCTGTAAAATAGCTTGGATGTTGTTTAGCTACTGTAGAAAAACAGTAGCTTGGCAGTAGCTTAGTATTTAAAACAACGTTAGCCCTGTCGATTATCTTGTCACTAAGTAACGCCGGTAAAGTAATCCACATTTCTCTGCGTTTCCGGAAGGGGTTCATTGCACTCGGTATGGTCTTTTTCCGCATCGCCTTGGCGTTTTTTGCCTGAACGAGGCTCTCCAAAAACATTGGCTCGCAAGAGAGCTCGGTTTAAAGCTCGTCGGCTTGACGTGATGATCAGGCGGCGCTCAAGGTCCGCTAGTAATGGCGGAATCAGTTCGGAGGCAGGCGTGTTTGAGGGAGATTTATTCAGGGGCGCTGACACTCGCTCTATATACTGCTGATAACGGTGAAGACCCTGGATACCGCGCTCGGCAACCGATGATGAATGGAGTGCCTGGCCGTAATTACTTATCGTTTCAGCCTCTTCTTCTCGCCCCCTCCCTCCCTCCCTCATCCCTCCCTCCCTCCCTCATCCCTCTCTCCCTCCTTCTCTTGTCTGCGACAGAAGCACCATTGCTGCCTTCCTTCGTATTTTTTTTCTTTTTCTTCCCCCCAACACCGCCACAAAACACCACTATTCTTGGCAGCACTTATTTTTTGCGCCGATTACACCGTGTTGCCTTGCGGCACAAATTAATTTGTGCAAGTCTGCTTAAAAACAGTTGGCTGTTGTAAACGAATGTTTTTGCAGATTCACAATGTAAGGATGTTTGTGCATTTGGGGAAATTAGGGAATTTAAGGAGCGCAACTTGTTCCCCGTTACCCTTGTTTTCGATTTGTCCAACACAAAATCACAGTGAAAGAGTGGAAAGTCTTTACACATTAGCAGTTGGATTTATTCATTTCTAAATTATGAATTTTTTGCAAATGTTCCAAATGTTCCTTTCCGTTGCACCAGTATTCCACATAAATCACCTCCTGCTGATGCCTTGAATATCTGGAACTTGCAGTGGCTTCTTGAGCCAAATCTTTTGATTCACACACATGTATGACCTCATCCCAGCATCACCCAGAGAATTCCAGACCTCGCTTCTTCTTAATGTCCTTGTTTTCCTTCAATATACACGAGGCTTGACAGGCTAGAGTGTTCGCTCCGTAATCTGAAGGTCTCAGGTTCGAATCCAGGGCCGGTAAAGTTACCCCTGAGGTGCTGATGAGCGAGGTACCATCCCCAAGCACTGCTCCCCGGGCGCTTGTTAGCTGCCCACTGCTCCTTAACGGATGGGTTAAATACAGAGGTCACATTTGCTTGTGGTGCACTGTGTGCTGTGCTTTGGTGTGTTCACAATGACAGTTTTTCTAAAATTTGTTATAAACTTAAGACATTGAAGTAGTATAATTAGTAAATAATTAGGATAGAATTGAAGAATAACCTCACTGTCACAGATCGTCCCGGGCATTATATTAGGCGGCCACCAGGTGCTTGGTTTGTGATGTCTCGGCTTGTCTGTCTTTTCCTAGTCCGGCCGTTTTTGAGGTATTTTTTCCTCTGTTTTTATTGGTTCAGTCATTTATTCTCTTGTTTGATTTGGTTTGTCATCAAGTAAGCGTTTGGTTGTTTCCATTGGTCTGCCCATTTTGGTTTGGTCCTGCCCTCTCGTTTGTTTGTGTGTATATTAGTTTGTCTTTTTCGCTTTGCTACCTCTACGTTCACTGTAATATTTAACCCCAAGTTATTTTCTGAAACAAATCCTGGAGAAGGCTCTGCACTTGTGCCTCTGTATCTTGTGCCACACCAGGCATCATGGCACTAACGTTTCTTCTTAAGAATGGTAGGTGACTAAGGCCCAATGTCTGTTGTAAACCTTGAAATGACTGAAGCTTGATCACCACCTGGAGATGGTGGTCTAGTGCTTACGACTCCTGTGCACTACTGTGCCATTTTGACCAATTACCACAACTTTGCAGAAATTTTTGACCAATCACTGTCGTTTCCCGCAAAACGTTGATCCATATGTTAGCGAACAAAACTCACTTGTTACATTTAGAACACGCAGGAAACGTGTGATAAAAACGTCTCACCTTTACTTTCAAAAATAAATGATTAATGGTTAATAAAAATAATAGTGGTTTACTCCCTTCATTTTAATTAATTGTTAAAGAATCATTATAAAGGGGGACAAAATTGTAAAAGTTTACACAGCTTTGACCTGCTCCCGCAACTTTATTGCAACAAAACGGCTAAAAACACTACTTTCATCATAATTTTTAGAAAAGCAGCCTTTTAGGCTGCAACAATCTCAAAAGAGGTCTGCAAAGGGACTGATTATTTTGAAGACAACAGCTTGAGGTTCTTCAGATCTGCTATGGTGAACAGGTTGCAGTGAGCTTCCCTTTGAGAGTTGTCTTCTCTTCCAATTCTCACAAGCGTAAAATTAAAAACGAGATTTCAAGAACCAGCTTTTTTGTTTCTTAATACTAACAATTACCGTGTGCAAACAAACCACAAGAACCTCTCTCAAAGGGCTAATTGCATTACAAACCACACAACAAGCTAAGGCCTTGGAGGTCTCACAATCAATAGTGGCAAGCTGACAGGGGCATTGAACGAAGTCTGGAAATAAACCTTGGTAAAGGTTTGCCAAATCTGGAGGTGTTTGGGAAAAGGTCAGTGTGTTCGTGTGTTGGTCCAATCACAGGGAAGTCAGTAAGGTCACCACATAACCTTGTTTTCTTGGTTGGTATTTCGACTGTTGTTGTTTTGACAAAATCGGGAATGAGCCAAGTTTGTTAAGCTGGGTATTTGGTACCGGTACTGTAATTGTGATCATTATTTATTCTTATATTATTTGTGTTTACCAGCAGCAGCCTTGTTCTCTTCCTTATTTATTTCTTCATCGTCTTTTTTGGCTTCGTCCCACTTGCCACTACTATTAAAGTGGTCATTAAATTTTTTGGCCACAAGGGGACGCCACCAATAAGACTGTCATTTAATAATTTGGCCACAAGGGGGCACCACCATTAAGATTGTTATTTAATATTTAGCACCACCATTAAGGCTGTGATTTAATAATTTGGCCACAAGGGGGCGCCACCATTAAGATTATCATTTAATATTTAGCACCACCATTAAGATTGTCATTTAATATTTAGCACCACCATTAAGATTGTGATTTAATAATTTGGCCACAAGGGGGCGCCACCATTAAGATTATCATTTAATATTTAGCACCACCATTAAGATTGTCATTTAATATTTAGCACCACCATTAAGGTTGTGATTTAATAATTTGGCCACAAGGGGGCGCCACCATTAAGATTATCATTTAATATTTAGCACCACCATTAAGATTGTCATTTAATATTTAGCACCACCATTAAGATTGTCATTTAATAATTTGGCCACAAGGGGGCGCCACCATTAAGATTATCATTTAATATTTAGCACCACCATTAAGATTGTCATTTAATATTTAGCACCACCATTAAGGTTGCCATTTAATAATTTGGCCACAAGGGGGCGCCACCATTAAGATTGTCATTTAATATTTTGGCCACAAGGGGGCGCCACCATTAACATTATCATTTATCATTTAGCACCACCGTTAAGATTGTGACTTAATAATTTGGCCACAAGGGGGCGTCACTATTTGAATTTGGAATCTCCATAGTTCATAGCAGCTCAGCTATAATCAGCAGAAATCTGAAGTGAATTTTATAAAATCTATGATTAGAAATAAATGTTTTTCCACGAGTCTTATGATAAACCTGTAGATATGTGATAAAGTAATTGTCGTTGTTTTCCAGTCTTCATACAAACTGCTAAATATGTTCTAGTTTGGATTATAGATGAAAAGCTTGTTGAAGAATAATTTATATACACGTTACGACTCAAAATGCCACTGCGACTAGTGCAGTTGTCGTCACGGCGGTGTTTGTGGAAGAGAGCGTGAAAGTTGTGTGCATGCATACATGTATACATGTCATAGTGTGAGGGCACACATATGATCACGAGGGCAACTTGCCCCCAACTGAGGGTGAATAAATCCATTTTTAATGACAGTTGCTTGTACTAATAATCCTCCCTGCAGCAGGTACGGCACAACATATGGAGCGACTGCGAGCAGGACAGTCATTACAGTCACTCTGTGTGTGTGTGTCTGTATGTGTGTGTGTGTGTGAGTGGGCTGAGGTCCAGCACCTGCCATGCCAAGCAGTAGGCTGTCCTTGAGGTTGAATAATGGAAAAACGAGCCCCTTCTCAGCACTGGCTTGCATTTCCACAGTGGCACTGTTTCAAAACGAGAAGGTGTCACTTGTTCATTTCCCCACGATTTAGCAGCAAAATTAAGTTGGCAACAAAGAAAAAATTTATTCAAATATATGGTTAGCCATATACACATATTCAACACAACAATGAAAATATTACAACATATGCTTACAGTATGGGCAGTGTTCACTAGTGTAATTTGACTCTAAATAAATTGTGTTAGACAGGAGAATCAGACCAAAAATATTTTGAGCATCATCAAAACTTTGCCTTTAATCAAAATACACTTCACTTACTGGCTTAAAATTTGATAACACGTTTTCTTTGCGTTTTTGAGTGTGTGTCTTATAATTAATAATAATTGATTATGAGTATGATATGAATAGCTTCATGTATTATCCTGCACTGTACTTGACAGCAAGGCAGCTTGGATTCAAAACATGTTTGTCCTGCCTTAAAGGGGTTTTCACACCTCACTAGACATCAGATCTCTATAGATACTCTCATTGAAATGGGTAACTACATAATACACACACACACACACACACACTCTCTCCCTCTCTCTCTCACACACACACACACACAAACACACACATATATATATTATGATCACTGTGAGGTCCTCCCATTGACTCCCATGATATCTAGATGTAACTAATATTAAGCTTAAATAAATAAATGAAATTTTAAGCTGCTTGTAACCTAAAAAGCCTGATTTTGTGGCAGCTTTTCTTAAAAATTGTGTTATTTTATCCGATATGTTGCAAGTTGCGGGAGCAAGTCAAAGTTTAGTTCCCCTTTATAATGATTCTTTAACAATTAATTAAAATGAAGGGAACAAAACCACTATTATTTTCATTAACCATTAATGATTTAGTTATTTTTGAAGGTAACAGTGAGCTGTTTTTATCACACACGCTTCCTGCATCTTCTAAACATAACAAGGAAGTCTCAGGGTTGACATATGACTCAACTTTTAGCTGAAACAACAATGATTGGTCAAAAAAATTGCCGAAAATTTGCAGTAACTGGTCAAAATTGCACCGTAGCAATGAATTGGCGGGTACTGGCTGAATTAGAAGACTGAACACCAAACTAGTAACATCTAACTGGACACCCACAAGGAACAGCTGCAAGGTTGGGGTTCCTATTAAAGTGGCCGGTGAGTGTATACAAACCCACATACACACCATTTTTGCCAAAGCAAGGGAACTCAATCTCAGATATGAGCAGAAAGAAGATCTTGCCCCAGTCGGGTTTAATGGCGTGGCAGAATGAATCACGGCTTGTCCAGGTATCCATCACTTCCCCCCCAAAAAAATGGACACAAATGATGTGTGAAGCTCCAGATATTGATTAGACGTGTACTACAAGCGTCGCCTTTAATGCCTGCGACGAGCCAAAAAGCTCCGACCCGGACAGCTGCAGGCCTTAACTCTCCTTTGATAGATTTTAATGGTGAAATATTGATTTCTGTCTGGCCAAGGTCTAACCGGTAGGGGCCAGAGTCATTTGTTGGGTAAAACTGGACACCCAGTTTCGCGGGTCACAATCAATCATTTTGGCACTCCGCGCTGGTGGAGGAAAGAGGAAAGAGAGAGAGAGGAAAAAAAAGAAAGTGGGGGGAAAAGAGAGAGAGAACAGGGAAAAAATACGACCCCCCCCTCCTCCCTCTTCCCCTCCTTTCCCCCAGCTCTACTCACTTCTTCCCAGAATACGGCAGGACTCGTCTTTTATCTGCAGCAGAAAGAGAGAGAGAGAGGGAAGGGAGGGAGGGATGGAAGGAGGGATGGGAGGAAATATGGGAGTGATGGCGCTTTATTGAGTGGAGAGACTCGAGCAAATTGCACATGACGGGAGATGGAGGGAGAGGAAAATGAAGGAGTAGAGAGAGAGGGATGAAGAGAAACTGTGTATATGAGAAAGGGAGAGTGTATAAGAGTGTGTGTGTGTGTGAGGGAGAGAGAGTCTGTGTGTGGTGTGTGTTAAAGAGAGAAAGAGGAGTGTGTGTATGGAAGAAGGAGTGACAGAGGGTGTGTGTGTTTGTGATAGAGAGAAAGAGTGTGTGTATGTGAGTGAGCGAGCGAGCGAACGAGTGTGTGCGTGAGAAGGTGTGTATGAGAGAGAGTGTGTGTGCTGTGTGTATATTTCCTGTGGGACTCCGCTCTGTGCTGTAATGTGTTGTGTTTGGTCTCAGCAGTGTGTGTGTGTGTGTGTGTGTGTGTGTATGTGTGTGTGTGTGTGTGTGTGTGTTATTGTGTGTGTGTGTGTGTGTGTGTGTGTGCGCGCGTGCGTGTTTGGTCTCAGCGACTCGGTTCCGCTCCAAGCTCCGCGATAACAGCGCGCCTAACAGCCTGCCATCAATCACACTCATCACGCCGATAACACACTCCTACACACACACACACACACACACACACACACACCCCGAACCGCGCATTACACACCTGCAGCACGGCAGCGTCTCTCAAATGCAGAAAAAACAGCAGAGATGGAAATTTGGGTACTGCTTTCCATTAGATTTCCATTGGGTGGTTGGATCAGAAAATAATAATTAAAAGTAAAATAATGGTGGTGTCTATAGTGGATATTTTTCTTTAATGTCGCAATTTTAGGAAACAATGAGAAGATTGCGAATTTCTGATGCGTTCTATAATGGAAATTTGCCAAGTTTCCATTAGATACGAAAATTTCCATTAGGATTCCATTCGGTGCTTGTATCCAAAGATTTTTCTAAGCTATCAAAAATGATTGAGTTGTGTGATAAAGGCCGATACGAATTTTAAGTTGTGGTTTCCATTCCAACAATCTTTTAAAAAATTAGAAAATGATGAGATTTTGTGTAGTGGTTTCAATTGGGGTATTTTTTTTATTAGTATGCGATTTAATTGCTTTTCAGAATAAATAAAAATAACTAATACATAAATATCCATTCAATGCTTAGATTAAAATAAAACCTTTTAAAATAATAACAGTAAAATGTTGGTGGAATTTAAAATAAAATCTGATGAGAATTTGAGTAGTGGTTTCCATTAGGTAAGATATTTATTACAATGCATTGTGTAATGGATTTTTTCTATTAGGCTTCAATCTGGTATTTTGGATGAGAATGATAATATTTATTATAACAAAATATGAGAAATCTTGGTAATTTCGATGGATCCGAATAGGAATTGATGTATGGATTTTAAAAAAAATATATTTCATTTAATTGCTGTATAACGGTTCCCAACTAACTGAATTTATTTATTAAATATTACATTTTTTCGCATTAGTGTTTAGATTGATTCCATTGAGGTTGAAACATGTAATTTAAGGGAGTCACCTAAGAACGATTACATCATTACCATTTCATTGTAAAGCATCACTAAAGTAAGTCAATATCAAGCATTAATTACTGTTTTACCCCCTCAGTGTAGAGGGAAATTAGCCAAAAATGGGCTATTTTAGTAGCACTCAAGCACCCCTACATTTTAACTCGAATTTTAACTTAGGATTTTTGTGAGGCAGCCAGTTCTCGAACCTTATATTTGCCAATATCGTTTTTATAGAGATGGAATAAATGAAGACAGGAGTCGAGTCGGATCTTCCTCTGATTGGTTGACGCGTCCTGACTCTTTTAATTCGAATGGACATCTGAATGTACTGCAGACTGCACAGCGCATCTCGGTGTCGTCGTTCTCAAATCGAAACGTAAAGGTAATTGAGTTAGAATTAATGAAAGGAACATATTAAAATACAGGTGCAATAGTTGTGGTTCCTGTGGACAATTATAAAAACGAATTTAATCACATTTATTACGGAGTCCATTTTTTTGTGCACAACTGGGCAACTTTACAGTAGCCTTATCATACCTAGTCCACCAACCCAATTTTAACAAGGTATCTTGCCAATAGCCTTTATGCTAAGCCTATCACCAAGTCCGCTTTTGTTTAAAAATGTAAGTCGTTTCTAAAATATCTAAATCTGGACTAAACATGGGAACCACACTGGGTCTTTATGTCAGCACCCCTAAAGGTCAGATCCTAGAATCACTCCTGTAAGAAAATATTGGCAAAACTTGATCTAGAATTATAACAAGAGTGGAATTCTGTTACACGTCTCATATGTACACTCTTAGAACGAATGTGTAGAACAATTACACAAATCTTAATAAAATTGTGTTGGAAAAAGTCAGATCCTTTACACAGTTATGTGTAGTTTTAAAACACACATGTGCATTTGTTCCCAGCATTCAACACAATATGTGTAACCAAGGACAACACATCTTCGTGTTACCTTTCTTGACACAAAGAAACGTTGTCCCAAAACTCACCCATTAATGTATAAGAATTTGATACAGTCTGCGTCCATTTTAAACATCTTTTCTAACCGTGTACATCTCATCTTACTGAACAACAGCAGCAACAACACAAAACAGGTTACGAGTTGACTCGGGCAAAAATAAAAAGGAATTGCGGATTGGTTGGGGGAAAAGGGAGAAAACATTAAGAGATGAGTGCAGATAAGAAAACGGTTTATCCTTGAGAGAGGAGGCTGCCCTGTCAGATGTGGAGTACACATAGATGGGGGAAAAGGGGAGGGATTGGCCGCGGGGACGGATTTGGGTTTTGATTACTCTGCTTACCTAATGATTTTTGCTCCAGTGACCATCTCGATTGCTCTGGCGGAGGAGAGAGAGGCAGTCTATTAGCGCGTCAAGGTCTTTCTGGAAGCTTCCTTTTCCACTCTCTCTCTCTCTCGCTCTCTTTCTCTTTCTTTTTTTTCTCCGTAAACCGACGAGCTGAGAGAGACCTAGAAGAAGAGATAAATTCAAAGTGGCTTCGTTTGTGGCGCGGTAATGAACCTACACAATCACAGCGGCCTAATTAGAAGATTTATCAAACTCAGCTCATGGCCCAGACCTAAACACTATGACCTGTGTGTGTGTATAAATACACAATGTCCAGTTTGTTCACGACTAAGACTTGATGCATAGACGTCTTTCAGTGAAGTTCAAATCCCTCATCTGTTTTGCTTGGTTTTTCAGAGATCAATCTTAATTAGCACCGAAACTTTGAGTCTAATTAACTTCATCACAAGTGACAAAAAACAGCAAAATGGGACGTTATTTTGGGTGCAAACTTGAACATGAATAAGAACAAAAATTATTACTCTATATATTGATGGCACTGTATCGTTTATAAAGTCCCCAAAACGGGCTTTGAAATATGTTGAAGCTTCTTTGGTATTTTTAGACCTTGCAACAATAACCACAGAACACTGAACACTAATTTTTAAAATAATTAAGAAGCATGTTATTTGTTTTTCTCAGCTTAAAAACTGTGTATATTTAAATAATTAAAATCTAATCGTCAACATTTCGTGCAGACTGTCCCAGACTGTCTAAATTCGCAATTTTATTTTCTGCGTGTAAGAATGTTAATTAAGAAACCGGAATTGCCTAATTTGTGGCTCAAATTCTATTCAAATATCTATTTTATTATATGTTTTAATCTAGCAAATGTTGCTATGTTTCTGTTTCCCTACAAACTGTAATGATGGATATTTTCAGGATAGAACATTTTAGATTTACATATTTTCACATTTACTTTTCTCTTCCATTTTGTGTAGTGCATTATGCTGGAGTATATTACCCCCCAACCTGCTTATCTTCTCTGCACTGTTATCTCCCACAAAACGAGTCTTTTATTCTCAATCTCTTGCGTGTGATTTCACTCTCAGTCTCCAGCAGGGGGCGCAGAGTCACTGGTTTACCGTCTTAAGTGGAGAGTCGCTGGACTGGAAATCATAACGTCCACGTCTCGGTGACCCTTCGTGGTTCTGTTTTGTGCAGATTTGTTCAAGGTGACGTGCGAGGGGAAAAAACACGCAACACATTTACTCAAACACACCACGTCGCTCTACAATCTACTGCGGCTCTGTTCGGAACCGCTGCTGCAGAACTGCCTTTATTGTGTTTTTTAAAGAAGCTTCAGGTGTACGAAAACAAAATCATTTGTTCAGCAGAAATGTATTCCAGCATAGGAGATAATTGACAATTTTAACAACAGAGTTACTTAACATTTCCGAAAATTAATATATACATCTATATATATACAAAACATCATGTCTGACTCTGAATATGTATAAATATAGTAACCCAGCGAGGCTTTGATTGCAAAACTGAGCAATGTCTTTATTAATATTGAAAAAGAATAACATTCTATCATTTTAAATGCTCCTTATTTTAGTTTGACGTAAAAAAATAAATAAATAAAATAAACAACGATACCTTTATTTATGCTTTTCTTTATGTTCATTCTTAATTAAATATATTTTTTTAAAATAGGGGAAATGTAAATAATATTAAAGTTTACAATATGTAAGTTGTAAGTTAAAAATAAAGCGTGTTCAAAAATGGCGTCAGATTTCAATCGTTACTTTCGCTTATGTCTTGTGGGATTTCCTTATTATTTGTGATTTTTTAAAAAATATATATATATTATTTAAATATTCACACATCTAGCATTTTTTAGCTCTGTGTTTCAACGAGAAAAGGGGAAAACATAGCTTTATTAGACAAAATTCATGAGAAAACATTGACTTCTTTTTTGAAAGGTCGGTTCAGGTGTCCATTGTCCATTTTATATGTAATTTAAAATGTGTTTTTTCCATTTTTAAACAGTTTGTAAACGATATTATGATGCTTATATTTCCGATACCAATTCTATACATTTTTACAATACGAAAATACATCCAAATATGTTTCTTATCCCGCAGCCTTCACCAAGCAACACCGCGATGAATTTGTTGCGCGCATCTTCGCCACACTTAATCCCAACCCATGTCACGGATAAGGACCTGCCTCTGGAAATCTCTCTTCCCTCGATAATACTCTGTGTCTCTGCACGAAGCGAAGGTAGATTTGTGTTCTTTTTTTTCCCCCTCCTCTCTGACTTTTAGGAACGGTTCTCATGGTTCGTCATTCCCCTTGAGATGAAAAATGAGAGACAGCTGAATTAGATCAATGTCCGAGGGAGTAGCTGTAGCACTTATTGGGTTTGGCTTAACACTTTTTAATGCTCTAATTCTTCACAAAACCTACAGCTAATTTAAAGCAACTGGAAAATGGCATCTCTCTAAAACGCGTAATGTCTGAAATGTATCTGGAAGGTCTCTTAATTTAGAAATGCTAGATGATAAAATGACATCCACAACATCCATTTTCACATATTAAACTGTAATCAAGAACCAGAATCAGAAAGAAGCTTTTTACCAAACACGTCGTCACATACAAGCAATTTGCTTTTTCATTTTCTTCAGTGGTTTTTGCTAAGAGAGTTCAGATAAAAATGTTAATATATACGTGTAGAAACACACACGCACACATATAAGGAGACAAGCTACTGATAAAAGTAAACAGTATAAAGAAAGAGCGAAATAACAACCCAAATATCAAATATTACAACCGGACCCGAGACTCTTAATTCGAAGCAAAAATAAAGGTTTTAAAACTCGATTATGCTCTTAAATCCTCACAAAACTAAAAAAATCTAACTGCAAATTTAAAGCACGTGGAAAATAGAATCTCTCAAAAGCGCAAAATTTCGGAAAAGTGTCTTTAGGAAGACAAAATGCATAAACTGTTAGACGTCCACAACATCTGTTTTTCCAATAATAAGAATCAATATGAAATTTAAATGATAAAATCCACACGCAGTAACATAAATATTTAAGGTACTAAAGGTACTATAAATAATTATGTCTATTACTGTGTGTGGATTTTAAGGTACTAATACAAATAAATAGGGTAGAGAATATCAGAATATATAATATATAATTCTTTACATTATGTATATTTACATATTTGATATATACGATAATATATAATGGTATGGATAAATATAGATAGATAGATAGATAGATAGATAGATAGATAGACAGATAAATGCACATGGTATAAGTATATAGCCAGACATTTAAGGTACTAAAGATACAAATGCAAGTAAATAAGTAAATAGGATACAATAAAGTAGAGAATATAGCACAAGGTGTTTATATATATTTATACCCAGACATCTGCTACTGGAACCGTGCCCTGAACAAGCTCTACACAATTTGGACATGCTGTCACAAAACAAGTGATTAACCCAGGTATTGAGTAAAAGGCCTGACAGGCCACTTCCCAACGCCATTGTGACAGCGCTCTAAAGCCGCCGCGTCGCCCATCTCGGCCCCAAACACGACTCGTGTAGCTGTAGGTGGGGAACAATAAGAGGGTCACGTCTGTGTCTGACCCCCACCAGAGCATTTCCACATTTTACACCCATAAATCCCCCCAACAAGGGTCAGTATCCCTTAAAATAGCTTCCATCCTCTTCGGTGGATGCCGACACAGTTGCCTGGGCAGTCAGAGTGTAGGCTTTTGTGGTCTGATCATCTTTCTGCTAAATGTAAACATTTAAAAAGTGGTTAAATCTGGGAATTGGGAATTTTTATGTTGCTTTATATAAAGAGGAGTCAATATAAAAAGTAGCTTCTGAGATTGACTTAGAAATTCTAGGAAAATTGTAACTTTAAATCTGCATTTTGTTTGCTTTAACTGTGTTCCAGTGTAGAGTTGTCTTTTATAATTTTATATTGTTTTGTTGTATGTTAATCCTGCTTATCTAAAAATATCAGTGCAGTCCAGATTTCAACGAACCCAGCAAAAAAGTCATTCTTCAACGCATGAAAACACTAAATGTATGCAGATTTTTTTTCTCTCTCTTTTAGTACTTAGATGTGGCATATTTGACTTTTCATGTTAAAAACTAGACATAAGTTGTGTTCATGTTACAGGCTCAAAACTAACGTTGTCTTGATATTATTTGTGTGTAGCGTTATGCACAAAACAAGTCTTTTGAACATACTTTTGCATTTTGTTGTAAAAACAATGCCATTTCAAAAATATATATAAAATGTGGACCAAATCCCAACATTTACATAAAATGATATAAGTTAGTCATTGGAGTTAAATACATTTTTGACCTTCGAATCAAACCTCAAACCCTGTAAACTCAGAGCTTTATTTTGCACATTGAAAATGTTCATTTTTTGTAGCTTAAAGTTTTGCGCCATGGCCACCCAAATAACCCCCCTTTTTGAAAGTGAGGTAAGGAATAAAACAGCAACGCGTCTGTGATATCTGTGTTTTTACAGTTTAAGACAGGAAAGCGAGTGGGGGAATAAAAAAAGTTGTGTTCTTCGAAACGCTTCGCACACATCAGGGTGAGGACTTTGTTTGGCAGAACAATGCTCGCGGTCACGCCCGAGTAGAACGGCGCTCCCGGAGGCCTGGAGGGCCCCAGGAATCACTGAGATATCACACCAACAGATGCCACGTAAATACAGAAAAATATCGTCAAGACAACACAAAAATAAGTCCTTTTTCTCTTGCATCTACAAACAGTGAAAAACAACTATATTTTTTTAAGATTCAGACAAGAGTTTGTTTGTTCTAGGGTTATATTTGTAACGTCACACACGTCAGCCATAATTTCACAATAAAGGAATATGATTGCTTCAATTTAAGCAACGATAATTACGTCTGAACAGAGCTACGTTGTTTTTTGAATTTTACGATTTACATTATTTATATTCCCCTCATAAATCACTGTTCACAAAGAGTGCTTTGAGTGTTTCGCTTTCTGCATTGTCGTATTATTGTAATGGACTTGAACTCTTCTTCAAACCGAGTGTGAGTGTGTATGTGTGTGTGTGTTCGTTGTATATTTCAGTCTAGGATTGCAAAGAGAACAGCTGTGACCAAAGTTTATCATATGTGGAAGGCGGACGGGGCAAAAAAAAAGCACGAGACAATGACTGGATTCAGGCCTCGGTGTGAGAGAGGCATATGGGTTTGTCGTTAAACCGTGATTTGCAGTGTTGACATCCATATAACCTCCGTCGATGCTGCAGTCGTGGAGGTCCGGTGGAAGACGGTCTCCGAGGCAGATCCCTGAAAAAAATAGAGGCTGAAGTCCAGGAGGAGGATATAATGCAAACCACTCCGGCTGCAGACCTCCTCAACGCTCATCAAAGCCTTCACACCCCTCAACCCAATCCAACAGCACCGTGTTCGCTGAAAAACTCGCTGAGTTCCAAAAAAGTAGAAAGGGATAAATGGTAGGGCTTGACAATTCATCAAAATTCAAATCAAAACCTATATTTACAACCTCTATTCAGTCCTTCTAGGATTTCATGGACCTTTTTGAGATTGTTGCGTCCTAAAACGCCTGATTTTGCACTGTTTTTAGGCCTTTCGTTGCAATAAAGTTGCGGGAGCAAGTCAAAGTTGGGGAAATATCTGTGATTTTGTCCCCCTTTATAATGATTCTTTAACAATTAATTAAAATTAAGGGAATGAAAGCCACTATTTTATTAACCATTAATCATTTAATTATATTTGAAGGTAAATGTGAGGCATTTTTATTAGACACATTTCCTGTGTTTTCTCAACTTAACAAGGAAGCCTCAATGTTTTGCAGGAAACGACAATCATTGGTCAAAAATTGAGGAAATGTTGCGATAATTGGTCAAAATTGCACGGTAATAATGAATTTGCGAGGGTTGGCTGAATTTGCGGTAATAGTTGTGATCGCAAGCGACTTTGGTCACAGCTGTTCTCTTTGCAATCCTAGACTGAAATATACAACATACACACAGTCACACTCGGTTTGAAGAAGAGCTCAAGTCCATTACAATAATACAACAATACAAAAAGCGAAACGCTCAAGTCACTCTTTGCGAACGGTGATTTATGAGGGGAATATACATAATGTAAATCGTACAATTCAAAGAACAACGTAGCTCTGTTCAGACGTAATTATGGATACTTTAATTGATGCATACATATTCCTTTATTATGAAATTAAGGCTGACGTCTGTGACGTTACAAAGATTTCTCAAATATAACCCTAGAACAAATAAACTCTTGTCTGAATCTTTTAAAATATATGAATCATTTTCACAGTTTGTAGATGCAAGAGAAAAACGACTTGTTATTTTTGTGTTTTCTTGGAGGGTCTGTCTAATTGACGTAATCTTAACGCCGGGCGATTAATCAAAAAATCATATCGAAAGAACTGAATTTGTAGATTTGCATGTGGATGGTGGGGATGTGTCCTCACCAATATCTAGGGATTGCTGAACTGTCCCCACTTCTATTTTTGTTCAAATGAAAACGCAAGGAATGTCTAACATAATGTGTCCAGGTATACAGATGCTCCCTGAGTTGCGACGGTTCGACGATTTTTCAGTCTTACGATGACGATTGCGATTGTAAAATATTTGTACAAAATATTAACAAAAAAAAATTGTCAGAAGTTCTGCACGGCGGACAAACGTAGCAGCGTATGCATATGCTGGAACGTCACCTTGTGAGATGCCTCAACAGAGTTCAGTTGTCTCTGTGTTAGAGCACGTATTTTTCCTGCGTTTTGGGGTTTCAAAGCCCAGTGTCTGGACTTACGATATTTTCAAGCTACGGTGGGGTCATCGGAACGCATCAAGCCGGGCACTACCTGTACGAGGTGTTAAATGGCATTCCCTACTTGAGGTCCATCTTGCAAATACACATCACCAATGTGACTGGTTTTTATATTTCTCCTGCTGATGTGTGAGAGACTGTAGTCTCTTTTGGTCGTTGTTAGCGCCACAAAGTAGAGCGACGATGGCACTTAATAAATGAAACGCCCACCGGAGGGCAACCCTGTCCTGTCTTGCACCTGCCCAGTGAGGTATGTTAGTCATTTCTCTCTGTTCTGCCCCTGTGTGTTCTGATTGGTTAGCCTTCTCTTAGTTAGTTGATTTTATGTTGTACCCGTTCTTGTTTAGTGCTTTGTTTCCAGTTTAACACAATCTGGGGTCCATTTCCCTAAAGCATAGTTCCTTACGTATTGCTAACACAGTTAGCAACTATGCCTTTGGGAAACGCACCCCTGTTTGTTTCGTTGGTCTGTTGTTTTATTTTGCTTGGTTTCTGTCCAGTTAACTTGGTTCTGTTAATCTATTTGTTCAGTAATTTAGTGTCGTGTTTGCTTTAATCAGTTATCTTATTGTGTGCAGGCGTTTTATCTATTTAGGCATGTTTCTGTCTTTTGTGTCGATCCACAGTTACACTACCACACTATTTTTTGTGCTAGTATTAACACACCATTTCGCATTAAATATGTACACTTTGGTTAGTCAATCTAGCATAGCTACTGAGTTTAACATAACTCCGTAACGTTGGCATACTGCAGGTTTGCTTAAAGAGTGACCTTCAGTTTGTTGTTTTCATGGCCATCGTGCCTAGATTGCTTTGATATTCACTAAGAGGATGCTTTGCATTGATGCCGCTCCTGCTTGTTTGCCACAAGCCGCCGATGTGACACTACTAAACCCAAAATATTTCTTTAATCTGCCTGTTAACTGAGTATGTCTAGGGTTGTGAGGTAACGCTAAAATATAGTTTCAAATAATAATTAGTATTACCCAGTATTATATAACATTAACAACCAACCTATAAAATAGCATTTTAAATGATAATCAATGTGTTGATATTTTATGATATTGATAGTTAGCACAATTTCTAGGACTAGACTTAATCCTCGACTGGGACATTGGCCCAATTAGGGAGTTGGCTCCATGTTCGGAAGACCGTCGGTTCAAGTCCCGGACCAGTGCCAGGGTGCTGCAAAAAAAAAAAAGCTGCCCCCACTGCTCCATCATGGATGGGTCAAATGCAGAGCTCACATTTCGTTGTGGTGCACCATGTGCTGTGCCTTGCAGTGCCTGGGAATCAGTGCTTGATGATGGTACCTTGCTCATGAGTACCTCTGTGGTACGTTTACTGGTCCGCGACCTTCCCATCACTGGGCCAACTCCCTAACCATTATGCTATAAATCGTACCATAGGAACTACCAAATTGTGGTCCAAAGAAAAAAGTTCGGTCAACTGGCGATCATAGAGTTATGGATCATTCTTGGCAATAAAGGCTAGCTACATTGACTGGTCCAATAGAAGAGTTAAACATTTACATTTACACAGCATTTAGCAGAAGCTCTTATCCAGTGTGACTTCCATTTTCCTAATTAAAGGGAGAGTCTCCTGGAACCGAAGAGAGGTTAAGGGTGGTAGTGAGAGAACCCAATGGTGGTAGTGCAGGAGGGAGGATTTTAAACCCACAACCTTCTGGTCCAGAGGCCAGCATCCTAACCACTAGTCCAACATCACCAATCCTGAAGTAGCCCAAATTGCTGAAAATATTAACGTTGGTTATAATCGAAAGGCGTCAGATCATACAGTGTACCGCAGTTTGTTGCGAATGTGGATATGTAACTAGAGTTATGGCTGATTGGTTTATATTTGCATTTGTTTTCAGTGTTATTGTTCATTTGGCTTATTGGACACGTAACCCCTGTCTGTCAACTGCTGACGGTCCACGACTAGACGTCTACAGTAGTAAAGCGTAATATATTAGCATGTCAACGCTTAAACGTATTGCAGTCATGCCACCCCCACCAACTACCCACTCCCCTCAACGAGGACGTTTTTAGGGGCCTAACCCTCCAGGGCGCCACACAGCCGCAGCGTTGTCGGTCCTGCGTCGCTCCACGTGTCCGAAGATAGCCAAGATTAAAGAGAGTGCCGTTGTCAGAGCGTAAAATATGACTCTGACTGGGATTCTGTCTTGGCTGGAGTCTCAAACTTTTGGTGCAAATGATTAACGGTAGCTCCTAAATCAGGCTGGGCTAGTTCCTCTGTTGTGGTACTAGACAACTAGTGAAGATATATTTTTGTGCTTGTATTAAAGC